>JAQQAE010008449.1:0-15208 GCA_029823295.1 Pseudamia nigra | reverse complement strand
AAACATAATTCACCTCCACCTGGGGGCAAAAGACAAGTAACAGATTGTATTTAACAGGGTTTTGAGCAAAGTTTTTACCATATGATGATGCAATAGGTCGAAGAAATGTGTCTATCAAATATGATACACACGGCATTATAGGGTTAAAAAGTACCTACAGTATATAAGGAACAAGGTATATTTGGCTTATATCTGTTGTTGTTTAGTTTTGTTGTGGTTGCTCATTTATAAGCTATGAAGCTTCTGGGTGTCCCATTTTCAAATAAATAAAAATAAATAAAAATAAGTCGAAACAGATTTAAAAAATCCCTGAAATGAACAAAAATAATCAAGAAAATGAACAACATTTAACAATACATCAAAAAATATTCAGGAATGTACAAATCCAAAAATAAAACAAAATTAGCCAGTAAATCAAAAGAAATAAGAAAATGAACAAAAACAAAACACCTACAATAAAACTTGTGCAAAACTTAACAGTAATATTATCAAAAATGTGTAAAAATACTCCATAAAATGAATAAATGACAAGAATGACAAAAAATGAATAAAATGAACACAGTAAAAAAAACATTAAGAAAATATTTCGAAAAGAAAATAGACCCATTTTAACATGTTACCAGCTAAAATTTGCATCAGGTGTCAGGTATGTTTTGCAGCTATAAACACATTTGTTTTTACTTGCTCTTTAGATTGTAGAGATTGCTGACCCCTGTCCTAGGTTTATGGACGAAATATTACAAGGGGAGGTGCTTTTCTTCTTTGACCCTTAAAGGTCACTGGGCTGAGGTCCCTTTAATGGACCCTCAGGTCGTAGTGCATGCATGAACCCATGCGGCCATTGTTGACTGAAGGTCAGAACTGTGCAGCACCAGAGTTACATACTGCACAATATGAAACTCAAAGCATATGGACACATCAACAGAGGTAAGGGGGGCAGCGGGGGTCACGATGACACAAACAGATGCCAGAATAAGAGTCACATACACAGCAAATATCACAGACCTGAGGAACATATATGGACCCATAGTAAAGCTGCAGGAAGCCATGGTGAAATGCACAGAGAACTGGTGGAAACATGTATGACACTATGACAAAGACCAAGGGAAACACCCAAGGCCACTTTGAAACCCAACCAGTAGCACCCATACAGAAACGAGTAACAGAGACAAGACAGGAGAAGGCACGGACATGGAGACATAGTCCTGAGTTCTACTGTTTTTATTTTTTACAATTTGATTTCACCACACATTTAAGTGATTACCGGTCATGATCATTCACGATTTTTTTCCAACCACATTTTTTCTTCGAAGATGATAGTTCCCCACTATCGTTATATCACTTGTTGCCAGCTGAAACATAATCACTCATGCAGAAATTATCCAATGGGAGGCTCCTACCTATTTGCTTAGTTAAATGCAGGCGGTGACCTTTTTTTGGCCAGGTAGTGCATAAAAAGAACAATTGAAACTAGAATAAAATGATTTTTTTGTGAGTGAAAGCTGAAGTTCTCTTTTTTTTAATATATTCACTTTCTATCTGCTCATAAAAGAAACATTTTCTATGGGTTTTGAAAGATCCGTAAAATCATCAATAATGCCGGTGGTGGCTAGCAACTTTTTTGTGAAATGCTGGTGGGAAAGAGTTAACAATGATTAATTTCAATCTGGCATCTGTCTGATGTTGTCAATTCCTCTAATATTCAACATCTTTCATCCTCCATTCTTTTTTTTTATTTTAGTGGCGAGACTCTGGCTTAACTCGGTCCAAAAGTGTGCACGAACTGAACCATGACTTGGTCCAGTCTGAAATCACTGTTTTGGGCTGACTAACACCGGCTGCTTGGTTCACACCATGGTTTGCAGGAGCTTCCGCATCTGCTAATTTGGTTTGAAACAGTCTGGAGCAGATGGAGAGGACCAGTGAGCAGAAGAGAGGCAGAATTTGTGCAGGAATGCCACAGATGGAGATGACAGACATGGTGCATGTCTATAGAAGTGGAAGAGAGGGCGTTTGCAGGAGCACGCTGACGAGACTAGAGTAGGCAGAAGATAAACCAGAACCTCAGAGACGACAGAAAAGGTGAGTAGGTGGCGATGGGCTCTGGATGAGGGAACTCTTTTTTGGAGTCACCTAGTAGAGGCAATTTGAAGTTATAAAGCCTAAAACCCTGATGAGACCAGCTGGTTTCTCTGATGTGTCCAAAAGCATTAATGGATGTGTGTACACTGACAGTCAAAAGTTTGGACACGCCTTGTATTTAAGTGTTTTTTCTTTATTTTCATTGTTTTCAACATTGTACATTAATACTGGAGACATCCAAACTGTGAAAGAAGATGTGTGGAATTATGTAGTGAACAAAAACAGCAAAAAGTGTTAAACAACCAAGATCATGTTTTATATTTCAACTTTACATTATTTACAAATACAGTGGTGCCTCGAATAACAACGACAATCCGTTCCGGTGTCACGGCCTTTATCCGAATCAGTTGTTGTCCGATGCGACTTTTCCCATAAAAATACATGTAAAATCAATGAATACATTGGGTCACGGCTTGTCATTAAAGGGTGATGAGAACCACTGCTTTAGACCATCAGTTGTCTTGTGCAGAAGAAGGGTGGGTAATTGTCAATAGCCCTACTAGTGATACTACAACTACTGAACATATCCATATTATGACAAGAAACAATGAAGAGAAAAGACAATCCATCATTACTTCAAGACATTAAGGTTAGGACACAGTCAAAGTTTTTGAGTGCAGTTGTCAACACCATAAAACTCTATGATGAAAGTGGCTTTCATGAGGATTGACTCAAGATTCTGAGGCTGAGGATTCTAATAACCATCTCCTCTGAAGCAAAGGCTGCTTTTCATCTTCCTTCAGAGTCTGATGAATAACACCATATGCATTTAAAGCTGTCAAAGCTAAATGTGGATACTTTTTGACAATCTAACATATACAACATGTTCTTTTTTTTGTTTAGTACATAGTTCCGTATGTGTTCTATGATGTTATCACTATCAAGGTGCAGTGTAAAAAAATTATAAGAAAAAAAACACTGAAGGAGAAGGTGTGTCCAAACTTTTGACTGGCGTCACAGGCACCACGATGATCTCAAAGTCAGAACCAAAGGAGACAGCTGTGAAAGCACTTAATCTATTGTGCAGATGGAACTGGATTCTCTTTATACGTGGGCATTTCAAACACTGCATCTCCAGCTTCTTCAACATGGTCCTTTCTTCTCTCTGTATTTTACAGGCCACTGACCAGCCACCACTTTCATCTGCAAGAGCAGATACTATCTGTTTCCAGATTCAACTCTTCCTTATCCACGACCCCAATTTCTCCATGTGTAACAGTGTCCTCTCCTCTGCAGAACATGTGATTTCTTTCTCCTACAGCTCATTTATCAAGACAGAAAGGGAGGGAAAGGGTAACCTCTGATGGCTGCAGGATGGTGGACTTCCATACGTTAGTGGCTGCTGTTCAGTGGAGTAAAGAGGCAGAGATGGATGAGGTATTTCTGGATGTTGGTATCGCTGCATAACAATCATAAATGAAGTATCTGCATGCTGTACATATGATGTAGTTCTTTGCAGATTCATGCTACCGTGAGTCTTGTGTCTAGGTTAAATTTAGTCTTATTACCTCTGCCAAAGCGTTATTGTATGTATCTGTTTGTTCACAACATAACTCGAAAATTTATGAATGAATCTGAATTAAATTTTCAGGCCAGAAGTGGCATAAAGACTAGATTCTGGGAGTGATCTGGATCATCCGCTGGATCCAGAAGATTTTTAAATATTTCACCATTGTGAGATAGGCCCAAATCCAACATTTGTACTTGTATCGCCTCATGTAACACCCAGAAAATTTAGCCAAAAAACACACCACACTACCATAATAATAGGTTCTATCAAACCACAAAGTTTGATCCACATATGGGCAATATTCTGGATTCCAGAATGCTTATACTTACAGGAGTTGAGAAATAATAGCTATTGGGTCGACAAGGGGCTCCCGTATGACCCCTTCAGATTCAGCTGAAATTTTTATCACGGTAACTACAGCATATACAATGAATATATTTAATGAAGATATTTAATGAACCCATCATTTTTTCTGTCATTTTTGAGCCTCATAACTCTGTGATATAGGTAGATGAATAAAAATTCAGAGTTGAAAGACACATATCACCTCTGTTAAAAACACTAATTATACACTGCCATGTGCATTTGGGGTGTCATGAATCCTGTGTCAAAACAAATTACAAAGTTAGTTGATTATGCTACTGTTACAGTTCACCTCCTGGTCAGCTTGCATATGTTATGAGTCCATTTCCGGACGCCCAGGCCTGAGCCCATTTGCTGAGCTACCCAGATAAATCCCCGTAACGAAACCCTCATCGAACCCTACCTATGTGTTCAGGACTTGAGTGACCTGGATGAGGTGGTTTTGCCCTGTCCTATCAGAGGAGGCAGGTCTATTTGCAAAACTCACCAACACATGTCTTGGATCTGGGTCCGTACAGCACAGCCACTAGCATCTGTCTCTCCAGCGGTCTGCCTCATACTTCCAATGACTCGCTCACCCAGCGCTAGGGTTCACTGGGTGATGTAGTTCCGAGTTTTCCAAGGTGCACATATATATACAAACAGTGTCAGTATGCTACCCAAAAGTTCGATGCTTCATTCTGCAGAGCAACGGCTCAGTTCCTTCAGCTGTGCTTCCACTCTGTCGAGCTGCTGGTGTGAGAACCCTCTTCGGGTGTCTCTGAGTCCTCAATTCTGAATCTGTGTCTGTGTTCTGAGACTTCTCTAAATCCATCCCTCCTGTGCCTGAGACTTGTTCCCGTGTTCACACAGCTGTTTAAATTAACTTCGTTCCACACAGCTGCCTGCCATGCGGGCTAATGACAGCGAGTTGACAAACCCTACAAACATCCTCTGACATGTGTGTCATATGTATTTTCCCTGAGCTGAAAACCTACACCGATGGAAACTTTGCATCATAATACCTACTCTGTGGTGTTTCCATCTACTATGAAAGAGAAAACAACATCAAGTCAACATTTTTATTTACACATCAGCATTCAATATGATCATTTTGATTCACAAACACTGGCTTGTGTGTCAAATTCACTTAGATTTAAGGTCCCTATTTATCTTAAATTTGGACTTTTTTGGTTGGCGATCTGACTCACAATACATGTATTGTGCACTAATGTGTTTGAAATATTTGCTCATTTTTAGATTATTTTTGCTCAGTTTTTGTCTTATTTTGTGCATTGCTTGGTTACTTTACAGTCCAAACACTGGATAAAATAGAAACAAACTGTAATACCTCAATGATTTAGTGTGTGTTTTGCCCTTATTTTGTAGCTACTGCAAATTCAACTCAACGTGATTGAGTCAAGACAAAAAAAAGACATCACAAAGTCCAATTCCAGCCTTAACTCAATTTTGACAAAATGTGGAGGTACATATAACCTAAAAATCACTCAATATAAAAAAAAATCAGCCCCTGAAGTCTGTGTTCTTTCAAATTTGGACATTTTCCTTGGATATCATGTCAAAGCTGCAGATAAGACGTGACATAAGTGCTGACATTGTGGACAGATTCTACCACCGCCTGCCATGCGTGTCGTCAAGCTCATCAAGTTTTGAGATTTTGCTCTTCTGTTGGATTTGACCTTTTTACGAATGAGTCTCCATGCTGTTTCACGTCATGCGATGCCTGACTCTGCATCGCATATTCTGTCAGGTCTGTCATTCATAATGGCTTGTGCAGCCTCCATCATAATTTACTGGGGAACAGGCAGAATAAATATGTAGAACAAAAGCGCAGATCATCCTAAATCACAAAGATGGTGATGTGTGCTACCGTAATTATCACAGGACATCTGTGATCACTGAAATAGGTCAATTGTTTTAAAACTTGACTTTAGAAATGACAGACGTGGCAGATTCACAGGAGATTAAGACCACAGATGGCCTATGCAATTATGACAAATTACTAGAGGCCCCATAGTAATACTAGTCCTGTGTGAATATGGCTTATGTTCCTTGATACCATTATTCCCTACTTAGATTTGGGAGTATGGTTCCTCTCCTCTGCATACAGAAATTTGATTGTTTACATCTGCACATTTTCCAGTCAAAGTCAACTTTATTGTCACTTGTGCCATGAAAAATATAAAAACTGCACTACTACAAATTGTGAAATTCTTGCTGTGTGCATGGACAGAGCAAAAGTGAAGCAAAACTGGCCCTCGGCTCGTACAAAGAATCAAAATAGTGTTTCTGTGTGTGCAAAAAATGACCAATAAATAAATACAGCTCCAGTTATTGTCATGGGAATTTTACATGTATTAATATCTACAGGAGCCACAAGAGTTGTTTTCTTAGAGATATTTAAAGTGATACTATAACCTAAATCGGAATTGGGTTGGTGTGTCGGAATGTCATTAAATTATGACACAAAATACATTTCTAAATTCAGTTTAAATAGATCCTCACGTAGTAATCACATGAATGAGTTGGAGCTGTGTCTCTGGCTGCATCACAGAGAAACATAAACATGTCAGATTCAAACTGTTCTGTAAGTTTGCCTCCTTCACCAAATCATGGAAATCCTTCGGTGTTAGACCATAAACCGAGTCAGTTTCTCCTCCATCACGGTGCAGAGAAGTTTAGTGTTATGTCCCGCCCCTTCTCGATTTTGATTGGTTGGTGAGTGAGCACTGATTGTCAATCACAGTTCTGTTTTAAAGACTATCATATTTCTCAGACTATAAGGCACACTTAAAATCCTTTAATTTTCTCAAAAATCAAAGGTGCGCCTTATGTATGGATTTTTTCCTGGTTTGTGCTTATGGTAAAATCAGTTCAAGGTCAGTATGTGGTATACGGTGCTCAAAAATCTGTCAAAATGTTTAGTGTGACTTTGTTATTGTGGAAATCCTTGAATAAATGTTTAATTTATAATATTTTTAATTTTTAGTAAAGTTTGACTTATATAAGTTTTGTGTTACGTAATGCACCTTATAATCCGGGACGCCTTATGTATGGAAAAAAAAACCAAAAATGGATCATTTTGAGGGGGCGCCTTGTAATCCAGTGTGCCTTATAGTGCGAAAAATACGGTAAGCACCAAAACTGAATCATCTGTTCTTTGTCCCATTTCACACCTCTTCTGAAAATTTAATCAAAATCATTCATCAGTTCCTGAATAATCTTGCTAACTCACTGTCAGACGAACACCGGCAAAAACATAAGCCCCGCCACTCCTTGGCAAAGGTAAAAATCAACAAACACAAAAAAAATTATTATAAGTGAATACAGGTTGCAACGGCTCAGCTCACTACTTATATGAAAATCTTTTAAATCCTTCTCACCTCCATGATGTACAGAGCCCTTGAAGTCCCAAACAGTGATGTTGTGCAAATGAGGTATTCATGTCATAGGAATGAAATATTTATCTTGGGCAAAAGACATATCTCAGGGGATAATTATCCATTAATTAATTTTTCTAAGGTGTAATCAGGACTTAAGCTGTCCACAGCCTCCATACAATAAACAGAACTCTCACCTTGGAATGTCATGCAGTGAAATTATTGCTTCTCTTGTGCATAGTATTAAAATGCAGATAAATAACCTTTCTGATAGGAGACTATTATCTCATTTGCTTGAGATACTGTAAATATCTCGTTTGCACAAGATAAATATTTGTGGGAACAAGTATATCACTGTTTGGGATTTCAGAGGCTCCATAATGATGGCATGTGGGTGGATTTTTGAGACACTTCTGCTATACAAAATTTACTGAAAACACTCCTCTCCCCAGGGTTGAACAGCCCACCTGTCGTTCTGTTGGACTCTGCTAAACCTCATTCTTTTTCTGGTGGTTTGAATTGACTTCATGCAATTCAACCATCTTTCATTTCTTTAACTTTGACAGTTTTCATATTTTTTTCACCCGATCTAACAATGATAGCGTGAAAAAGCTTGTATCCTCACCTTCTCACCACACTTTTGTAAATCTGCACTTAGATCTGCAGTTTTTAGATCCACAACATATTTATCTTTTGAGGGAGCACAATGTAGAAGACACCAGCCTGTGCTGAAAAAGTACAATGTCATCTGCTGATGAAATAGATGCAAGTCCAATATTTCACCTCCCTCCTCTGTGACATTGAGGCTCATCTTGTGTAAAATATATCAGAAAGTGACCTCTGGCACTTTGGACATTTATCCATAATTCTGCCGGCTGATGCTTCCTGATGTCTTTCCCTTCAGCCCTTGCTTTTTAATTTCTCTCTCCGGCTTCATAGTCCTCAGCCTCGTATCACAATTCACTTTCCTTTGCTCATTCCCATTCTCCTTTTCTTCCCTGTCCATCAGTGTCAGACTCAGTCTCAGCGGGAAAGAGTAGCCTGTCCAGCTTCAGATGAAACTAACTCAATTAGGGGGGTGCCTTTCTGAATTTGTAGCCCTGTATTATCTACACCATGCTTCAACGTCTTTTTCTGTGTCTTGTTTAATTAGTCTCTGTTTTGATGCAATGTGGAAGAGAGAAACGAGCCCCACCCCCTTTTTAGGAATTCATTGTGAAAATGAAATACTGGACCTCCAGGGATTTGGAGCATCTCCAGAGAATGAATAAGACTAGAGGTACTTTGTGTATACTGTAAGTACTTTACACCAGTAGTTCTCAGCTGGTGGGTGTGGACATGACTTGTATGAGGTGCATCTTTTAAATACTGAGACTGCACTTAGAGAATCAAACCACATGATTCACATCACACCAAGGGCCACATCCAGAAAAGGTTTGCATCAGTTTACTGTGTCAAATTTGTGCTAAAGTGATGCAAAAATTCACAAAACACTTGCAAAGCACTTGCACAGGCAGAAATTCATGCACACAGTACTGTGGAGCAGAGTGTCAATGTTGCGATGGTGCTATTTGCATGAATGCAAATGAGGGAATATTCATACATTTATCACAAAATCCTCCTCTTTCTATGCAAATAAACCTCAGTGCTAATAGCATCTAATTCAGAAAACAGTGGCATAAATGGCAACACCCATGCAATTTATACAAACAAATGTTTTCTGTAATCTGTGTGTACAGGCACACACTATCACATAGAACATCACTAATCTCATTTCTGACCTGCCCGAAGTATGGACGGAACCAATAAATGAACCATGTACAGTAAGAATAAACTGCTAACAGTCCAACCATAAGGCCAATAATTGTTCATTATTTTTCTAGGAGGCTGTAACATAGATGAGGATGACAGCTGTTCAAACAAGCAATCACAGGGACGAATCAAAATCTATGAGCTCCTCGTGGCGCTGAATGTCCAGTGAATTCTTCTGTCCCTCAAAGTGATGCTGACTTTAATCCAGTGCAGTGATTCACTGACTCCGCACATAAAATGACGATGTGCACATTAAACTGTCCCACACTCTGTCTCATTAGTAAGCTGTTTGTTGTAGAATCTGTAAAGTTGGGGTCAATGTCTTCATGTTGTAAGGTGTATTTTTTACACCTTATGCAAACAGGAGTGCACATAGTGCAAACTTCACAATTTCTGTTTCCTTTTGAAATCAGTCTGTGTGCTGATGTGTGGAGAAACATTGGGCTCTGGCACAAGATGAGATAACAGTGCTCAGATTCAGCACTTCATGTACATTATTTGCATATCATTAGCGCAAAATCTCTAGTGAACAGGTTGCCAAAAGGAGCAGACTGTCCACGCTAAGGCAGCGCAATGGATGATGCAGTTAATGGGTGCAGTGCAGTCTTTTTTGTTCACTCTATTGCTTACTTTGATAATTTTATTCATGTTTGTTCGTTTTGTTGCATATTTTGTTAATTTTTTATATTTTTGTTCATTTGTACTGGTGTAGATTATTTTGCTCATTTTTCTTCATTGTCTCAACAGATTTTTTTCACTTCTGTGAATTTGAAATGCATTGGTGAAAAAAAATGTATATTTTGCTCAAAATCAACTCATTGTATGTTTCGGAATTTGGACAAAATGCGTCTGCCTGAATTAAATTGGATAAAAGTGGGCTGTGGCTTTATGAACAGAGGATAATGTGGGTCACAAAGTGAGAGTAGTTGAGAAACTCAAAATTACACCACAAGATCTGTTTAGTTGACTTTAGCAGTGTAAAGGTAAATGACCACTGCACCTTGAAATCACTTGGATTTTTTTTTAAAGCACTGAACTGGTCGGTCACCTCTACATATCTTAAAATAACTCTGTTTTTTATTACTTTGCTGGAATACTTTCAGACAGAAACCAGACTTTATGAGACCGTGTATTCACCGGAGCCTGGGGACTAAATATAAAACACAAGAGAAGCATCATTACCTCGGCTAAACACTAATTTTTACAGTCATTGTTTACACCAGTAGATTTATACCTCTCATTAGTATGAAAAACTCAAACTCAGTAAATGACAAATGACCCTATTTTAAACCCTCTGCATCATTGTGCAAAAAGGGTTTCAGCCTTTACGTTTAGACTGTGACTTTACACGACAAAATAATTAAAATCAAAAAGTATTGTCATTTCTCTTGGAGCTTTGGGATCTGCTTTCTTTTGCAGAGCCTGTGGGGTGAATGGTCTTAGCTCCTTTCAATAAGACAGAATCTCTCTTAAAACCATAATTTGTGAAATGTTACAGGATCTCTACAATATTAACAATCTGCTACTTTTTGCCACGCACTTACATTTTGCTGTATTTTCATCATTATGGATCATGGATTTGGAAAATCAGGCTATTGTTGATGTTTGATTCATGCATGAGGGTGAGTCATCACTAATTCACTTCAGTAAAGATACCAGCATGAATGCTATTCTTAGCATGGCTGTCGAAGCATGTCAGCCTTATTATTATAGACTTCACTCACTTTAATAAAACAAAAAAAACCTTTCTTGATACCAGCGTATTTATTCAACGTATTACTATTATTACTGAAATAAACGGCTCCGTCTCTTTATTGCTGTGATGCTTAAAGATGAAAAGAAAGCAGCAGTGGCCACTTTTCATCTTTTTTCTTATTATTTATATCCCTGTCAATAAGAATGATACACGTATAAATGTTGCAGCTGTCATTTCTGCCTACAAAAAGAAAAAAAAGCTCTCTGGAAGCCATAGCATGGTCTGCACATTGATTAAAACAGTTAATAAACATTTTGGCTGTTTTCAAAATGTTTTTCTACTTAATACATACCTGTAGCAATATGTGCTGCATATTTATAATAATGCTATTTGCTTCAAAGCCCAAAAAATGCTTCTAACCATGAAAATACATAGATTTAAAAAATCTGTGAAATTGTTGTCAGATATATATGTATATACACACATATATATTAGTGCTGTCAAAATGACTATGTTAATCCGGATTAATCCGTTTGCATAATTAATTAGGTTAAAATGTTTTAAACGTGATTAACGTGATTAATGCGATAACATAATAACACAATAACTCATATATCAAGGAAAAAGTGATGAAATCTCATGTCACATTTGACCCATGTCACTGCCAACATCTTTAGTATTTACTGCTTCAAAGTCAATTTAAATGTTAAGGTATAAATCTTTACACATTTTGAGACAAATGACATTAGTTACTGATGAAAACATTGAACCAAGTGTAAAAAAGCAAAAACATCGTCAGCAGAACATTACAGAGGTAATTAATCGAAATTAATCCAGTGACCCTGTGGTTAATTTAGATTAATAATGAATAGGTATTAATGGTGATTAATTGAAAGTAATCCACAGTGACCCTGTCACAGTGAACTTTTTTTTCCTCTGAACTGTGTTCTTGCCATAATGAAGGATTTGTACAGTAGTTGTAGTGGCACTGACCGGGCTGTTGACACTGTCCACACCCTCCATCTGCACAGGACAACTCATGATCTAAAACACATGAAGAATGCAAGAAATGGCACAAATTGATTGACTCTTAACAAGGCACATTGAAAACCATTCCAGGTTGACGACCTCATGAATCACATGACAGAAATCATAAAAGCCAAATGTGGCTGCTTTGGACAATCTAAAATATCAAACATGTTCTGGGTGTTTTGACACTATATTTAATATATAATTCCATTTGTGTTCTTTCACTGTTTGGATGTTTTCGGTATTTATGTGCAATATAGGGTTTAAACCCAACCTGGCAGATAATTACACGGCACAGTAGTGAGAAGGTCTATTCCACTGTTTGATTGGTAATGTATATATATCTATTTTGCAGGATGTGTATTTTTCAGTGATGGTCATGGTTCTATTCCATTGGAGCACATTGTTTGAATTTGATCTTTAACTTCAATGTGAGCACTGAAGTATTTGTGCCCTGCTCTCAAACACACAGAGGATTAGTCTGCTCACCTTTATTACTGTTTTCACACTAGATTAGAGCAGTTCACCCACAGCATCCTCTTCTTCTCTCACCCTTTCTCACCCATCTGCTGAGGTGCAGTTCAAGGGGGGACTTAAGTCACCGTGGGATTAGATGAGCAGTCTTTATTATGTAATGCCTCTACTGCTGTTTTGTGCAGGTGCATGTGTGTGTACCTTCATAACTGTGTGTAGCATGTGCGAGTTTTATTTACACGGCTCCTTGGGCATTTAAAGGTTTGTGCGTGTCCACTAACCACTGTACTGTATATACTGTACGTGTTTGTATGTGTAAGTACGCAGGTGTGCCCTAGCAAATCTAATTCTCTGGAGAAAACCCTATGAAGGTCTGATTTATTTGTGGAGTAGATTCATCTTGTGCCTGGCACATCTGCTTCTCTGCCTAGGGCACTCTGCACACTGTGGATCTGTTGGCACTGTCCCGTGCAAACGCAATGAGAAGGCATTTTCGGTGCAGCGGTGCATATTTGTGTGTAAGAGGTGAAAGCCCAGTTAGAAGAAGGGAAACTAACTGAATGCATATCAGTACACAGCAGCTAAACCCGGCTTTCCTCAGCCCTTTCAGTGTGGGTGAGATTGTACCTGACTCATCAATATTTACTAAATATAGAAATGGAAGCTGTAATCCAGAAAACACCGTACATAAACTGCAGCTTTAAATCCTCTGGCTCTAGAAAGTATTAATGAATAATTTCAGAAGGGAGAGATGCTGTTTGCTGTTTCCTCATATTTTGGTTACACAAGATGATGACAACATGAGCTGTGCCACTAATTTACACTGATACTGATTGTCTTGTATGAGTGTGTGTAGGAATGCTTCTATGTGTCATATTGACTGCTGATGCTTGTTTGCGTGGGGGATCTGTTCTGACATGTTTCTTGTGCTGTCAAAGCACATTGTGTGTGATTGATTAGCTGTCATCACAAGCCTTGAGCTCTGCTTGCTCCCCAGTCTCACCACTGTTGTTACTTTTCCACTGCTCTCCCACTCTTTCTCTCTCTCTCGCCTCTGCCAGTTTGGCGTTGTGTATTTGCCTCCTCCCTCACTCTCCGTATGTTTTTCTTCCTCTCTTTGAGTCTGTGTATCTGGCCAGAAAGGTCATATCAAGGTCTTGAAGATGGTATTTTCTTTATTTTTGTTTGTGTATTTTACCCAGTGTCAGGTCTGCCGGCAGTTTGTATTTTATAACAGGGTCTGGAGGTGGCGCTGATGATGAACTCCTCAACATGTACAGTATTACCAAATGAAAATGACCCGGCGCCTTTCTTTGTTCCAAAGTAGAGTTTTATGCTAGCATGCAACTGTGCAAACATAATACATAGAGCTGCACAAGTATTGGAAATGATAATGTCAATCTGTGCAGCGATATACTGTAATTGCAAAAGCTGTGTTCGGTGGTACTAGAATTTTTTAACATTTTCCTTTAAAATCAAGCATTTGTAGAGTTCTGTACAATTATCACACTTTTTCACACATTCCCACTTCTACGATGCTGAATTAAACTGTTTTGTTAAAGCCTCTGATGAGCTTCTTTAAGCAGCCTTGATGTGCCCCCGGAGTGCAAAAGCTCCATCATTTGTCAGTGCAGAGCGGTGGCGACAAAACTGTCCTGGGTCAAGGTATGCAGTCCTGTTTGGCATGCATCATGGATGTGTGACACCGCTGAAGTTTAGGCTATAAACTATATATTAATGGACAAAGTGACTGTGATGACACCCAGTGGTTTATGGACAGCTGTTTTGAGGGCAATCGAGTTGTCACTTCTTGGATGATATTTTGGAGCCAAGAACAGGATGTTACCATATTTAAACAAATAGCGGCTAACCTATGGGAGTGTAGCATGTCAGGGGTCTTATGGGTAAGCTAATGCCAACTAGTAGCTTGCCGACTCTGTAAGAGGAAGTCTTATTGCAGTGCTGTTAGTGTAAACACTTCCCCACAACTACTGTTGAGAAAATCTCAGATAAAACTATGTTCTACTGAATGAAAAGAAGATACAAAGGTCCGACTCGGTCCAACTCTGCTGGCGAAATAACATGGCAACCTGTCAATCAAAGCCCAGCATAGGAGGGATTTGTCGGATTATTTCCTGTAATATCTTAATAACGGAGCAAAAAGTTAAAGATGGACCACCAGAGCACTTATTAAAGTGTCCTAATAAAATGTATGGAACCATGATGACTTATGAAAAAAATGTATTCACTTAGTATTTTCAGAGAGAAGTTCAATATAATTGTATAGGAAAAAAGGGCTTCTTGGTATTACCAAGAAGCCAACGGTGGAATTACTACTTTAAGGTACCTTTCCATGGCCTCAATGTACAGCCCAGGTCAATGCCCAGGGGTTCAGGCACAAAATTATTTGATTACGGGTAGATAGAAAATGGAGAAAACACATGGCATGAAGTTGCACAGAAACCCTTTTCTCCTGAGTGGAAGTCTAGGGGTTTGTTGTTCCACCATGACCACTTTGGCTACAGTATGTCCTCCACTGGCAGCATATCCTCCACTCAACAACAGTAGAACTCAGGACTATGTTTAATAGTGAAAGTAAAAGCATTTCCTTTCATGTGCTGTTGAAAACTTTGCACAGTGTCCGACTCTCCCATCATCAATTCAAGATCTTGGCAAAAAGTGAATGCAACTCTGGACATAAATAAATGCTGAGACATTGCAGAAACTTATTGAATCAATGCCACAGCAAATGTGTGCCGTAATCAAAGCTAAAGGCAGAACAACAAAATATTATGCTCCCTA
>JAQQAE010008448.1:3895-15208 GCA_029823295.1 Pseudamia nigra | reverse complement strand
GGTATGGGCTCGGGGCAGGGGGGCCCTTGCAAACTCCCTGCCCCGGGGCCCAGACCCACCTTAATCCGGGCCTGGTGTTAGATCATAAACTGAGTTGTCAGTCAGTTTCCTCTTCATCACGGTGCAGAGAAGTTTACACTATTTACTTCCTATGTCCCACCCCTTTTTGATTTTGATTACTTAAGTTAGCAGTGATTGTCAATCACAGCTCTGTTTTGAAGACTGAATGTTGTAGTGCACTGAGGGTGCTGAGTGCTGACAGTGCTGAGTTCCATATGAATTTGGATTTGAATGGAAACATGATTTTCTCAACGCTAAAATCACTCCCTGTGGATCCAGACAGAAGAGGTAGTTTTGTCTAAAATGGCCCGGTGGCTAGCATTTCATTCTAACCTGATATGCACTCCTCATCAAAATTTTAAGACCAGTTGAAAAATTGCAAGAAAGTACATTTTGCACTGTTGGATCTTAAAAAGGTTGTAAGTAGTTCTTTGTAATGCAAAAAGAAGAAATTGGAGCGAGATGAGAAAAAAATTTGAGTAAACAATTTATTGCAAACAACCATTAAATGTTTCAAGAAGTTTACTCAACACATACTTTTTTGTTTGAATATAGTCGCCTCCGGCTTTGAAGAACCAACAAAAACCCAAACTCGTGACTTTGAAGAAACCGTTCAAAAACAAACTGATGTCAAAATTTATTCAGAAAATAAGGGTGTGGTGCCGATAGCAGTAAGTGTTCTGCATCTTGCTGCTGAAAATAAAAGGTGTGGTGTGGTGGACTCAAGCATGCAGGCATGGATCGACATGTTACAGATGTTCAGTAACATCAAAAGTTTAAGCAAAATGAGAATTTTCACAGAAATGAGGATTTTCTGAGTTGACTGTTGGATCCCTGATGCAGATACGCCAGTAAATTTCATCCTATTTTTGTTCATATCCACAGTTCATATTGGGCTTCACCAATTTTTTTTTTGTGAGATAAGAGAATTGTTTTGGCATTTATTCTTTTTTATATCCTCTTGTAGCCTTACAGTATTATGATTATATGACCTTTAAAACCTGCACTTTTTCCTTCCACATGCACCAGTTTAGAGATTGTACTATTTTACACCACCTGCAAACCACAGCACAGTTCAGCTGGAGAAAGAAACCTAACTTTTCACTTGGTCTTGGTGTGGTTATTAACTTCTCATCAGAGAAATGAATCAAGCCGACAGACACAAGGGTTGGAACGGCATCAAACAGATTTGGTGTTAAAGTACCCTTAATGAAGAGTGGGAATTGTTTCCCCCAGCACTGCGTACATGACATGACTGTGGTCTAACAGCATCTTATTTTCCTGCATCGTTTTGTACTTTGAGAGTTGCCGTGCAAGTGTAGTGTCTCACACTAACTTTTGGCATTGCAAATATTTGTTTTTTGTCTAAAAAGGTTGATCCCACATTTACTCTGTCACTCATTTAAACAACTTAAAACTGTCATGTTTGTAAAATCCAGGAAAGTGCTAAAAAGATATCTGTATTTACAAATGAAATTGTGTTAAAAAAGAAACATGATCATTAAAAAAAAACTTGATCTAAAACATACTCATGTGTCCTCTTGCTTGATGCTCAAACATTTTTAGTGAAGTATCAAACTGAGCTGCTGACATTAAAGCACTAGCTTGTGAAATTCTCTTTCTGCGGGACTTCATGGAAGCACTGCAGCTTCAGGGCAGCATTTTGTTTTGTAAAACAATTTTTTACAGGGGTGTCAGAAAGACACAGTGCTTTGAAAAAGTTGGTGCAACCTTCCTGATTTCTTATTTCTTTGCAAACTGGTCATATCTACATCATTCAGACCATCAAACAAATGTTGCTATCAGACTAAGATAAGCAGAGCAAATACAAAATGCAGATTCTAAATAATGATTTCATTTATGAAGGGAGGAAGCTACTTGGGGAGTATTTGCCCCCCTGTTAAATCATAAATTAATTGTGATAAACCATGTTTTCTGGAACCTGAGTTCAATTTCACTAGCTACATCCAGGCCTAATTACTGTCAGACCTGCTGAATCAGGAAATATAATCTGTCTGACTGAAAATACGTGTTGCCAGCAGCCAGTGAAAACGAATAGGTGGGCCACAGGAAATAACGCCAGTGGACGAAGATGACATAAAATAGTGGGTATATCAAAATAATGATTGCAAACAGCTATACCTGCTTTTCTTGTTGGATTTCTCAAAGCAGATAGAGACACAAACAGCAACAGTGAGCTATTTATAGTCTATGTTTGTTTACGGGTTTGAATCAGGGAGTGACACCCTCACCTCATAGACACGGGTGCTCTTGTGAGATTTTGATGTGCTCAGTTCGCTTCAATTGGTTTGACAAGTTATCCAACCAGGCACAGTCGTTAAATGCATAACCCCCACTTGTCATAAAAAATCTGCTAAAACCAGTAGGTTACTGTGAACTCCAAGTCTTATCAAAATATGTCACCACTGTGAAAGTTGTATCGTGTGTCCCCAGCTTTAGATGCTGTCATATAATTGTAAACAGGAGGTTCATACTTGGAAACTCTCCACTGTGGCTTATTTAAGACAATTCTGTAAAGAATTGTGAAACACCAATGTGAAACACCCATTGCCAGATAACACAAATGCTAAATTGCAGTTGTTTCCCCAAGGGTAGCACACCCAGTTATTAGGTTTAAGGGGCAAATACTTTTTCACATGGAGCCAGGTAGGTTTGAATAGCACTTTTCCCCTTAATACAGGAGTCTGCAAGCTGTGGCTGCAGGGCCACGTGAAGCTGTTTAACCCCTCCCCAGTGGATCCTGTGGTTTTATCTAGTGATGGAAGTAACATTATAAAAAAATTAAAATGAACAAGATAAATACAGTAGAACCTTGGACAACGACTGCTTCTGACAACGACAAATTCGGATACCGACGAAAAAAACTGCAAAAAATTTGAACGTCATAACGACAAATTATTCAGACAACAACGCCCGGGTCACATCTGCGTCACACCGGAACGGATTATCGTCGGTATCCGAGGCACCACTGTACTAAATCAACATGTAAAATGAAAAAAATGTAACTATGAAGTCAACAAAAAATAAGAAAAAAGTGAAAAAGTGAAACAATAACCAAGTAAGTGATCAAAACCAGGAAAATGAACGACAATAAGGAAAATAATGGACATGTTTTGGATAAACCTCAACAATTTACAGAATATACAAAATAAAATAATAAAAAATATATTCAAATACATTTTTTAAAAATTCAAAAATGAACAAAAATGAGCAAAATAAATTAAAACAATCACACTTTTCACAAAAACAAATGAAATGACAAACAAAATGAACAAACATGAACAAAAATGTACTAAATATTCTGTGAAATCAACAAGGATGATCAAAAGTGACCAAAATAATCGGTAAAATGAACGATAAACCATTAAATGAACAAAACATTAAAATTGATTTTAAAAAGCAATAAGAATTATCAAGTTAATAAAAAGAAAATAAATGAGTAAAATAATTGACTAAAATAAAAACAAACAAAATAATCAAGTTAATTAACAAAATCAATGAACAAAATGAGCAAAAAAAGTACAAAACAATCATAAATATTAACAGAATGAACAAGATAGCAAAAAAATTAAACATAAAGACAAAGTAATGAAGAAAATTAACGCTGGCTCAAGTAGTCAAGTATATAAAAATGACTGAATGAAAAGATAAAGCTGTCAAATTAACAAAAACACACAGTATAATCATGAATATAGACAAAATCTGCACAAATGAGCAAAATAATCAGGTAAGTTAAGAAATATAAATAAAATAAGATGGAAAATTGAACAAAAATCAACAAAGTAGGCAACAAAGTATGTCAATAAGCAACAAAATTCTCAAAAAGTATAAGCGTAATCAAAGAAAAACCAAAGTACCTGTTAAAACACAATATATTATCCTATGAATTCCACAGTAGGTATGCCTTTACTTTTATTCAAGTACTTATGTTTATCAGTACAAAACCTCGACTCATCAGAATTTTAAAGTCACAATACTTTTACTTGAACACCGTGTCTGTGTACTCTTCCCACCACTGGTTACAGTGTGGTTCATGGTCAGCGCTGTTAAGCGGTGTGCTCTAAAGCTAAATACTGGATCGTTTTAATAACAATTCATCACAACATCAGATGACACCTGCCATTCCCCTTTTCTCCTTCACTTCCTGCTTCCCACCTCCCTGCTTGCTGTAGGTGCTGAGCGGCTAGGGTGTATGCTCCATCTGAAGGTCACAGTCTGGATATATGGATGGATGTCAGGGCCAGTGCAGCAGACGGTCAGTGAGTTCAGCCCCATATGTATGTGAACGTGTGTGTGGGTACGGGGGAAATAGAGAGGGACGTGATAGGAGGGGGGAAGAGGAAGGGGTGGTGAGGTGAAGGGGTATTGAGACAGAGATAGAGCGAAGGGGAAAGAGTGAGGAGGGGGTTGTCTTTCCATAACGCCACATTATGTGAGAGTACTGTATAGCCTCTCTCTCTCTTCTTTTTGCCCGTCTCTCTGTGGCTCTCGCTCTCCAGGATAGATAGAGGGCATTCATTATCTCTGGGCCCGCTGGGACTTCCCTCCTCTTTAGGATGCATCCAGCAGTTTAAACCAGGCCAATCAGAGCGGTGGTGGTGGTAGTGGTGGTGGTGAGTGGGGGGTAAGGTTAGTGGAGGAGAAGAATGGAGGGGGTGATGGTGGTGGGGGGTTGAAAAGGTGTGCGTGGAGGGATCTCACACATTTAACCTACCATCCAGTCCATCCTCTGTAACCATGACGATCTGCTCATGTGACGAGATGGTGCGCTGTATTTAGGTTTCTGCTTTTGTTCAGTGTGGACGCATTGCAGAGGTGAGGCGGAACAGCACATCACAGCCACTTCCTGGACAGTTTGATACACACCGCTTAGGGACACCAGGGTCTGCCTTGTTTTTAGAGCACTGGTCTAAAACTTCCAACTGTGATGCTGAGCTTTAAATTGCCTTTTTAAAAAAAATTCTCTGTAGTAATACTGATGGGACAGCATTACAAATTAAAGTTAAAACACAATCAGTACACTGCTGTGTCTCATGTATCTTATGTTTTTCATATTTATCACATTTCACTCTTTGCCCATCATTGACAAGACCACGCTTCCCCGCCAATGACAAGCAATCCCTGTTTTTGCGCTTGTCATGCAAAGGGCACCTTTGCACATCTTTGCACAAAAATTATGATGATGAGCTAGGGTGAAAAAACAAGCAAAGACAATGTGACAAGAACCAGAAGGAGAGGATGCTTTGTTCAGGGTCCTCATGCATCCTGGAAAACCTGGAAAATGATTGACCTATTTTCCAGTCATAGAAAACATGGAAAATGAGGAAAAGTCCAGTGTTCTGGAAAATTAATTCTTCTGCCTCTGCTTCTTTCTGACTTGTGACTGAACATAAACATTTTAAATGTTATGCACACAGTAGATATGTCTGTTGTCACACCTTCCTTTGGCTTCAATGGCCACAGCACTTGTCTGCTTCTGGCTGGTGCAGCGCACTGTGTGACACTACAAGCCAATCAAATTTGCATGTTCCCTCGGAGCGGTCCTGCTTCCATTTGACTTTGTCACTACATTCAGTGACTTTTCAGACCTCGTGTGGACTTCTTTTTCCAAGGAAGAGCCTGGATACAGAACTAATGTCATTAACGTTGGTCGACTGTATGAGCATGGACAGATGGGGGGGATGAATGTGGGATGAGCATATGAATTTCAAGAAAGTAGTGGGAACCCTGTGTTTAAGTGTTTACTAGACACAGTGTTACTGTGGGTTTATGGTGGAGAACCGCACAGCAGCATTACATACTGCACTATATAAAATAAACAGCAACTGACAGCGAAGCACACAGACACACCAACAGTCAAAGAAGTGAAGGGGACAGCGGAATGTAATGACAAGAACAGATGCCTGAATAAGAGGCATGGACACAGCAAACATCACAGACCTGAGCAACATGTGTGGAACTGCAATAAAGCTGCATTAAAGCTGCAGTAAGTCCTGGTAAAACACACAGAGAACCGAAGGAAGTATGTATGACAACACAAGGCCACTTTGAAAACCCAAACAGACCTGGAAAGAACACGTGCTGATGTGGGAGTGAGTTACAGAGACGAGAGAGGAGAAGGCAGGAGGCATGTGAGGGAGAAGACCTGTCCCAGATGTGAAGGACAAGCAGAAAACCAGAACAGAGGACTGAGATGTAACAGATGAGACAATAAATTGGAAATAGTATGTCTCACAAAAAGAATGAATGTCCTTCATTTTTTTGTTGAAAATTCTGCCTTTTTAAGAAAATGACCAATTTTCAAGTGTGGATATAAAAAGAACAATTGACCCAAGAGTAAAATGGATTTCTGTAACTGAAAGCTGAACGACTGTTCTTTCCTTCGATAACTTTTTTTGCAAAATGCTGGCACGGAAAGAGTTGAATGTTCCACATCATCAATCAAATTTTAATATTAGTTAACCGGAGTAAATACAACTGGCAGTTTTGGAATGACTGTTGTCTTCTTTGGGCTGTTCCCTTTAGGGGTCATCACAGCACATCTGCTTTCATCTGACTCTGTACTTTGCATCCTTGGCTCCCACACCATCTAGCTGCATGTTTTCTTTCATCACACCCATTAATCTCCTGTTTGGTCTTCCTGTTCCGCCTACGTCTTTAGCATCCTTCTACCAGTGTATCACTATCCCTGTTTAGCACATATCCAAACCATCGCAATCTCACTGACTTTTTCTCCACAACCTGAACTGTCCGTCTGATGTGCTCCTTCTTAATCCTGTCCATCCTCATCACTCCCAAAGAGAATCTCAGCATCTACAGCTCTGCCACATCCAGCTCTGCTTCTCGTCTTTTCATCAGTGCCACCGTTTCTAAACCATACATCATAGCTGAGTTCACTATCGTCATGGAAACCTTCCCTTTGACTCTTACTGCTCTTCTTTTATCACCATCACCTCTGACACTGTTGTCCACTCACCTTTCCAGCATTTCTTCCACCTGCTGTCTGCGCTCTCAGAAATCAGTTCTAAATGATGATTTAATTTATGAAAGCAAAAAAAAAACAACACCATCCAAACCTGAAAAAGGTTTCCTCACATCTTGTTAAATTGCATTTTAAGTAAATTTTTTGGACAGCTGAGTTCAATTTCACCAGCCACACTCAGGCCTGACTACTGCCAGACCTGTGCAACCAAGAAATCACTCATGATAAAGCTTCCCAGTAGTATCAAAATTACTGTAAATGTGCATCGATGACTCATCCAGGAGGTCATAAAAGAATCCAGAACATCTCAAAAAATGCAGGCCTCACTTACTTCAGTTAATGTCAGTGTTCATGACTCAATTGCGGGACAGAGACTAGGCAAAAATGGTGTCCATGAGAGAGTTCCAAGATGAAAAACTACTGCTGACCAAAAAGAACACAAAGGCTTTTCTCACATTTGCCAAAAAACATCTTGATAGATATATTCTGTGAACTGAACAAAAGTTGAACCTTTTGGAAGGTGTGCATCTCATAACATCTCCTGTAAAAACCACAAAGTATTTATATGAACAACATCATACCAACAGTCCAATGTAGTTGGAACCATGAATTCTGCTCTGTGTCAAAAAACCCCGAAGGAGAATGTCTGGACATGGTTCATGACCTCAGTCTTAAGCACATTTAGGTTAAGCAGCAGGACAATGAACTGAAACACGGCACCAAATGCACCTCTGAAAGGCTCAATTAATAAAAGAAGATGAATTTGGACTTTCTTAGTCAAAATTCAGACGTAAATCTGATTGAGAAGCTGTGGCTGATGTTAAACAGGCCGTTCATGCTCAACCCCCCCCTCCCCCTCTGTAATATTGATCTGACACATTTTAGTGTGACAAATATATAAACAATGAAGAATAAGGGGGCAAAATGTTAGTGGCCTGAGACATAAAAGGCAAAACAAATAAGCTCAGAGAAAGGTAAAATTGAAACTTAATATTCATTTGGACTTTTAAGTACAATTCAGGTTTATCAGTGAAGTGAATAAAATCTCACAATGGTCAGATAATATGATTGTTTGATCCAATTTTCCCACAGGGAGACTGAAAACAGCTGTATATTGAAGTACATATAAATAATATTTGTATACTGTTCATAGATCAGTAAAGTCTCATAGAAAAGGTCATACTCAGTCATCAAACATCCAGTACCAGATACTGTATAATAAATTCAATATTCTTTGAATGATTTAATTTCCTCTTTTCTTTTAATTTGTTTTTCATTTATATTTAATGCATGTTTCCTATAGCATTTTTTTACAGATTTTTTTTGTCATGTTAAACAATCATATGCTGTGTTTTGCAGTTATAATGGCAAGCCAGCATTTACTGATGTGTTTAATCTTGTTTCACAGATACTATTAATTAAATTAGGTTTTATTTAAAATGAAATTATTGTTACTGACTATAAACACACATCCACACACGGTCTATATCTCCCTACTGAGTAAGACCTTGAAAAGGATTTTCCCTCGCTAGCATATTCTGTATGTAAGTCTGCAATATGGAGTGTGCGTATGAATGCGTGTGCTTACAGTGTCACATCAATGTTAACAACACATTTATTCTGACTGTACACAGTAATGACTGATTAATTATTCCCAGCTCCAATTATCATTCTATTACTGGAGCTCTGTCCCACACACACAGACAAGTGTAGAAAACAATTTCATGTTGCGGGAAATAAGAACCAGTACTGATTCTGTGCCACTTTTCTGAGGCTAATTGAGGTTAATGAATGTAAGTGGTAAGTAAAAACACATTAACTAGAATAATTAAGAGTACCACCGGTGTGCATGAGTCCATCAGAAGAAAGTGAAGGAAATTACACAACCTAGCAAACATTTTTCTGACACTGGTGCTGAGAATTATGAGGCTTTACTGAGTCTTAACACCATCCAGCCAAAAAGGTCCCTATGTGGATTTAACTCAGAAATAGGTTAGAGTATTTCATTGAGTAGTGAGTACAGTGATTAATATCGTTCAACTGGCAACAAACTTTTTAATGCTCACTGACATTTCAGTGGATATTTTTTTCATTCCCGATGGCATGGGTGTATTGAAGAATGACAATGCCAGGATTCATTGGGCTGAAATTCTGACGGATTGGTCCAGGGAGCATGAGACATTATTTTAACACATGGATTGGGCTCCACAGTCCAGACCTTAACCAAAGATCCTCTGTTGACAAGATAGCCCAGTGTATCTCTAATTATATGATGTAGTCCATGATTCTTGTCTGCTTCTATCCCTTGCAGACCAAGCTCCTAACCTGAGTCGGACCTGGGCCAATTTTGTGTATGAAAAGGTTAACCCAGGTTAGCTGACCCTGCTTGGCGACCTAGGTTGCAAGGAGGGTCTAACCTATATCAGACTCGGGACAAATAAATTGCATTGGTTTGGAATGAGGGCACACGGCAGTGATGTAAGTGTAGTTTGTAAAGAAACTTTGACCAAAAGATGTGGTCACGTGGCAACATTATGAAATCCAAGAGCTCCTCACCATAAGCAGAGAGGAGGAAATCACCAGACAGGTGACCAGAACGGTAAGGGGCAACATGGTGTATGCTAACATAATGAAGCTGATGATCCAGAGAGGCATCTGCTGGTCCCAAAAACAGATTAGCCATAAACTGAAGGCACTGAAAAACAGTACACAAAGCCACAGCAAAAACAGGAGCAGCTTTGGATCTATGGACTAACCGTACTGTGAGCTATGTCACAGGGTTTTCAGACACACAGCACTCGCCAATCCTGTGCAACTCACCTCCAGCTCCACAGGACAGGCCAGAGAAGAAACACCATCTCCTAATGTCACATGTTGTCTGTCCCTGAAGATGGTGTGTTGTCGTAATTCCTACTTTTAGCCCCTCAGTTCATTAGTTTGATTTGACCTGGTTCCATCCCAGGTTGTGGCAATTCAGACAGGACGGGCTAGGTATGACTTAACAAAATCAGGGTCCGACAAAGGTTGTTGGTCTGAAAGGGGAGTCAGTGGGTGTGAGCTGAAGAGTTGGGGAATGGCAGGTGTCATCTCCTGTTGTGATAAAATGTTGTTAAAATGATACAGTATTTAGCTTTAGAGAACCACACTGCAACCCGTGGTGGGCAAAGTATACAGAAACAGTACTCAAGTAAAAGTGTCATTACTTAGTAATTCTAGTGACTCAAGTAGAAGTACTCATAAACATAAATACTTCTCTAAAAGTAAAAGTGTCTTGTAAAAGACTACTAATGTGTAGTGAGTAACTACATAATGTTATACACTCAAATATTGATCATGTATTAATCTTTGTTCAATTTATTTGTGATTTTGCAGAATTTCAATAGGCCAGTCAGGTTGTCTTGGAGCCAAAAACAGGATGCAACTTTATTTGGACAAATGGTGTCGGAGCTCTAGAGCATAGCATACAGTACCGGGGATCTCATGGGAAAGCTAATACTAGCTGCTAGCTAGTAGCTCAGTCCAACTTCAATGGTGAGTCAAGTTACCATAGTGACATGTCAATCAAAGCCCAGGGCAGCAGTGATTTGTCTCATTATTTGTCAGAATATCTTAATAATGGCGTAAAAATTAAAAATGGACCCCCAGATCACCGATTAGAGGGTTCATTTTTAATTTTTGCTCACTGAATGGTGGCCCAGCGGCCAGTGGAGGTATTACTTTAACACACTCACATGATCTCACTGAACACAACCAGTCATTGCCCACTGGTGTGAAATGACAATGTAGTGGAGCTGCTCCTAAGTCTGTGTTTTTAAATACAAACAAGCAAAAAGCATTTGTAACAAGAGTAACCACAAGAACTACTTTGACAGCATCCATGATGATCTTCACAACAGACTAAACACAGGTTGCACATCTGGTGCTGATCCATTTTTTTGTCAGATACTGTAACTTGTTATTTAGACAAGCAGTGTGTGTTTTTGCATAAATGAAGAAAACAATTTGCTGGATGAATAAGAAGACAAAACATAACATTCAAGGATAAACCGTTGACAACAATGAACAGAAGAAGGGTAGAAGAGGCAGAAAAGAGGGGAAACACCAGGTAGTCAGAGGGAATAATGGCTCAACCCAAGGAATCCTAAAATTGGTCTGTCCCATGTTGAAAGAATGCACACACACACACACACACACACTCATACCCTTGCCCACACACATCACACACACTCTGAACACTTGGCCTGCAGACA
>JAQQAE010008447.1:0-15208 GCA_029823295.1 Pseudamia nigra | reverse complement strand
AGCAGAAGCAGCGGCTCAGGGTAGGCGGCCATCTGCCTCCACCATGTGGTTCTGAAACGTATTACGGTAACTGAAAATGAAATGTGATAAAATAATGGAGGTGGGAAAGTGTGTGATATTACCCCTGTGTGGCTGTGGCCATCACACTTATCATGTTTATTTTTTAAACTTATGTTATTTATTTTATTTACCACTGTTGTTGCTTCATTTTTTTTTCACTTTTACTTATTTTGTTGCTTGACTTGATTGTCTTGTTCATTTTACTGCATCATCGTGATCATTTTGATTTTTGATTGATTTTGTTGCTTTTTTTTTGCTTAATTTCTTTATTATATTGTTTGTTTTTATTCATTTACTTAACAATTTTCTTTATTTCTGCTTGTTTTGTCACTTACAGTGCTTTGTTCATTTGTGCTTATTATGTTTTACATTTTTTTAATGTACTTGAATATTTTTTGCCAGTTTTGGTAATTTAGGTGATGATGTTTCCTTGATGATTTTGTCAACATTTTAATTAATCTTTTTTTTTTTAATTTCAGCCTTTTTCAATGATTTTTTTTTTTTCATTCCAGAACATCAGCTCTCAGAAATACATTTATTTGGCAATCTACTAAAGTATGTACATGTAAAGGAGTGCATGTATTTGAGTGCTACCTCTGATAATAACCTAGCCATTCCTCAGAAGGGTCTAAAACTCCCGCTTTGTCTTTAAGTCGTCAAACCTTGCCGTCTGTGTAACCTTCCCAGCTCGCCACGTAACAAAGGGCATCGATTTTATAGTCGACTCCAGCCGTCAGAACCCGGTGGTCTGACATCGGTCTACAATACTCCAGGGTCCAATGTGCATAATAGAGTGCAGCCAGTGTGTAAATGGTGGTTAGGGAAAACAGAAGACGTGGTGATCCAGCTCTAATGGCTGTCTGTGCCTCAGCTCTTTGTTACAGGCTGCACCGCTGACCTCCACCTGCACGGCACCCTTTCTCGTGTGCATTCAGCTGCCCGTGCACACCGGATAAATTACAGTACGTGGCTAGGGATCCATGTAATGTCATTTTTGTACGTCAACAAATGCACAGAACAGCGTTTAAAGATACAATATGTGCACTGCCCTGATGCCAGAGCAGAAAATGACAGGATTTTTAATGCAACCATTGCCACTGATGCTGCTTAATGTCATGAGGCAGTTTAATCCTCATCTGGTGTTCGGGTCAAATGGACCCTTTTTTAACCTTTTTTTTTGCTCTGTTTCTTCATATTGTTCATGTTTGCTCGTTTTCTTGTTTTTTTTTTCTTTTTTCTTATTTTTTGGTTCATTTTGTTGCTTATTTTGCTGGGTTCGCAGGATGACTGTTCACTTTTCCTTCACATTTGTACATTTTTTCTTCACATTTGTTCAATTTTCCTTCACATTTGTTCATTTTCTTGGTTATTTTTGTTCAACTTGTTTGTTCATTTTGTGCATAGTTTTGCTTCTTTTTGTGCAGTTTTGTTGATATTGATGATTATTTTGTTTCATTTTGTTTAATTTTGCTAATTGTCTTGGTTATTTTGTTCCGCATGAAGATAATTTTCATCCTTTTTTTTCTTCAATGTTGTTGTTCCTTTTTTTCCCACACAACACATTTTCTCTTTACAAATATATGATAAAGGGTCAATTTGACTCAAATGCCACACGAGGGTTAAGACGTCTGATGTTTTTGATCTCACACTCCTGAATATGTTTGTGAATTCATTTGTTTGGTCAGAATATAAGGTTTGACGTTTTAAGCCATGCACGAAAATGACAGAAATGCAATCACAAGACACAAACAGATTTCAATGAACAAGTAAGCATATGTCCATTGAGGAAATGCAATTACAAAGGCATATGGTTTGCATTTTCCGTGCACACTCGCGAGACGCAATTATCAATACGTTCAGCATTTTCTGCACATCCACACAAAGTGACAAAGCTGTGCACAAATGAAAACACATGTGATGGGTATAAATCAAATGAAAAACCACAATTACAAACACATATCCTAGTTCTTTATACACCCACATGGACACATATGTAAATAGAACCAGATGTATAAATCTGCTTGCAGTATGAATATGAATATGCATAAGTTTGTAAAAAAAAAAAAACAAACGCAATTTCAAGTACAGTACATGAATACAGTGGGTGAGTGTGAGTGTGCAAACGTGTATCGTATGTACAAGCGGTGCACATAAAACCATCTGAAGCTTGCTGTTTAGTTCAGCTGTGTCACTTCTCCGTGATGTTTTGCACTACAGAGGTGTGAGTGTGTGTGTTGTGGTGTTTTGGGGACTTGGTCTATGTGTGCATTGGCTTGCATCTCTAACAGGAATTGGCATTCTCACTTCTTTTTGTCAGTGCTGAGCTGTTGGGGAGAGAGCCCGACTGGGAATGATCAGCTCTAATGATTTTATGAGTCTACATGATTAATGTTGGCATAGCAATGTGTTTGTGAACAAATCCCCCTCTCTCTCGCTCTCTCTCTCTCTCGCTCTCCTGTTCGTACCCTCCCACGCTGGCCTTCCTCCCCCTCTTCCCCCCCCGTATCAGAGGGACTCGGAGGGAATATCCAATCTCAGTGTGTGCTGATTTCTGTGGTGCTAGCTGCCGTTCGCCACATTAGTGTGTGACAATGGGTCTCTTTGAAGTGGGTTATTCTAGCACGGCTCACAGCCCAGCGCAGCGGAGAAGATGTGCCAGCTCGCTGTGCTGACAGGGCCAGCAGCGGGCACAGGCGCAGACAGAAGCTAAAGACACGCACGCCCGCTCTGACGGAATACTAGGGTCAATACAATAACATTTACACCCACATATTCTAAATAAGCTTTATATAAGCACATCCTTCGCAGACAGAAAGTAACGCACTCCTCCAGTGTGTGCATGAATTTGCCTCTAAGCATAATGTGGCATTAAATAAGAGCGGGCACCATCTTCCCATCATTCCATGCAGTCCACTGATCCATCACCCCCCCATTTATCCATCCATCCATCCTCTCCCTCTGTTTTTCCCCGTCCTCCTCTGTTCACTCTGTAGGCCCAGTCCAATCTGAAAGCGTAGTTAAGCTCCGTCTCTCTCGGCTTATCTCCAAACGCTGCCTCTTTCATTTGAGTAAATGCCTTCATTCCCGGCTCCTCTATGAGGAAGCTGATAAGGGATGCCTTTTATCCACAGCAGATAGGCTTTTTTCCCTCCCTGCCCAGTGTGGGTGCCTGTGTGTATTTCTACGCCTGCACTGCATATGCAAAATTGTATGTGAGAGATTATTTATGAATATTGTGGGAATGCTTTTATACTGTATATATTTGTGAGTTTGAAATTAATAGTCCCGTGTATAAGGAGAGCAGATGATTATATGGCGTGAATATGCAGCTCGTGATGTTTATAGATGCATTTCCGTGCCGGTTATCATTCAAATGCGACATTTCTATGATTGCACATAATCACATGAGACTGCTTGAACCTTCCAGGTGCCTCTGATAGGGAGTGATTAAGTAGGACAAGCTAATCATCGTGGTGCATGTGTGTGTTTGTGCATGTAAGTGTTCCAAAAAAAGGCTGTCTAACGAATTGATTGGGGCTGCAGAGTGGATTTATGGCAGGCATGGAGAGATTAGTTTTGTCTGCGTTTGCCTCAGTCGAAGCTGTTCCCAAACGCTGCTCTTCTGTCCCTGCTCGAACACAACAACCGTATTGATCGGCCTTTGACGCCACAAATGTCACCGCGGCCACTGTTCACTGGGAAAGTGGAGGCACAAATGTGAGCTGAAGGAAATATTGTTTACCTGTCTGTTTCGTTTTTTTTAAATGGCATTCTCTATTAGAGGCACATTTCACTACCTCGATGTATTGTGTTATGGGAGCATATGGGTCACGGTGAAGCTCAGTGTGTGGAATTTAGTGACATCTAGTGGTGAAGTTGCAGATTGAAACTTCAGACAGAGTTGATGAGGTGCTCAAAAGATTTGTTGCTTATTTTGGTTGTTTTTGCTTTTTTTCTTGGTTATTTTGTCCATTTCTGTTCATTTAATTAAGTAGTTTTGGTCATTTTCAGTTATTGTGTTATATTTTTAAATTTACATGATTATCGTGGTCATTTTAGCTAATTTTGTCATGTATTTTGTTGATTTCCTTGGTCATTTTTGCTAATTTTGTTCATTAGTGAGCTCAGTTTTTTTTATTTACTTGATAGTTTTGTTCATTTTTGCTCATTTGCTGCTTTGTTTTGGGATGACAAAGTAGGCAAAGTATTTTGTGCCTCTTATTAATTGTTTTATTCATGTTTTTGCTTATACAGTTCATTTCATTGATGGTTTGGTTCATTTTTCTTCATTTTGGTTCATTTCCATTCATTTTGTGAATTGCTTTTTTCATTTTTGTTCCTTTTCTTGATTATTCTGTGCATTTTGTTGCTTGTTTTGGTCACTTTGTTTATTATATACATTTTCTGTTTATTTTTGTTCATTTGCTTGATTACTTTGTGTATTTTTTATTATTTAGTTGATGGTTTTGTTAATTTGTCTTCATTTGGTTCGTTTTGCAGATTGCTTGGTTCATTTTTGTTTTGTGCGCTTTGTTGCTTGTTATCTTCGCTTTGTTTATTATATTCTTGATTATTTTCCTCATTTTATTGTCACTTTTTCTTCTTTTGGTTTGTTATATTATTCATTTTTGTCCATTTCTTTACTACTTAGTCACCAAAAAGCTGGAATAGCTCAACGATAGTAAGGATTCATCTGGACTTGGAGACAGACGACCAAGTTCCCCAGTGACCCAAAGCCTTCATTTATATAGTGTTGACAGGTTTTATGCTCATTATAGATTAAAATCCTTCTTCAGGTGATAGATTGACAGCAGCGCTGGCTCGGCTTCCGTTTTGGACTCTCAGAGCTCCATCTTCCAGCGTTTGGCTTCCCGGTCAGAGTCCTCGCCTTTAGCACCGGCGCTCGGCTGTCAACCCTCTCCAGGGACGTATGAATAAAATTTGTAAAGCTATTCGAGCTGGTGCAAAAGAAATACTCCTCATCGCTCCCTGTGGAACGTGAACCTCATTGACTCGGGTTTGTTTGCTTCAGGCCAATGATTGTGTTTCGGGCTGATCTGCAAGAGTCAGGAGAATGATGCATTAGCCGCTCCGCATCTATTAAAGCCGCTCGCTGTGGTAGAAGCCAGACATCACTTTGTGGGGATTTATCAAGCCGCTTGGTAAAGAGAGGTGATTGAATTCATTTGCTTACTAATGAGGAGGGATTGTGAATTGTACACTTCCCCGGCTTGGCAGCCACCTGTTAAAACCATTTGCTCATTACGGCGTTAAAATCCCATGTTTATTCTCGATTACAATCAAAGCCCCTTCTTGTTGTCTCATCAGCAACCTTTGTCCTGAACCGGTTCCGTGTGCCAACATTGCAAGCCGCAGCATTTCTCTATTTGTTTTATTTTTTTTTGTTGTTTGTTTGTGGATTTTTCTTATTTATGAGACAGAGAGGGTTGACGACATGCAGCATCAAACAGAGCGGGATGCGGATGCCCTCGTAGGTTCCGATTTCAGGGAGGATGGTGGCGATTTGTCACCCTCAGTGTTGGGAAAATGTGTTGTCGTTTTAAATATTTGTCAGTGTTATTTTCTTTTGTCAATTATTTGGTTTTTTTTTTGTCATTTTGTTCATTTTCTGGATTGTTTGGTCATTTTTTGTTAATGTTCTCGTCTGTTTTGATCATATTGTTGGTGGTTTGTTCATTCTTTTGCTTGTTTCTTGTCTTGATGATTTTGTTCATTCATGTGCCTTTTGTGAATTATTTATTCTCTTATGGTTCATATGCTGTATTGTTTTCCTGCTTGTTTAATTCACTTTGTTGATTAGCTTGTTCATTTTTTATTTGTTTGTTTGGTCCTTTTTGCTTTTTTTCGGACAATTTCCTTTTTTTTTTGCCATTTCTTTTTTGTGGGGGGGGGGCTCATTTTCTTGATTGTTTTGTTAATTTTCTTGACTGCTTTGTTCCTTATGAGTTATTTGTTTAATTGTTTGCTGTGTTTTTGTTATTATGCTAATTATTTTGGGGGGTTTTTGTACGTTGCTTGTTTGTTGATTGTTTTGCTCCTTTCTGTTTATTACTTTGATATTTTTTATCTCCTATGTTATAGGTTTATACCCCTATTTTGCACATTTTATGGATTATTTTGTTCCTTTTCCTCATTTTGTTCATTCATATCCATTTTGTGAATTATTTTTTCCCTTTTTGCTAATTTTCTTGATGATTTTGTCCATGTTTTTGTCAATTTTTCTTAGTTTTTTATAATTACGTTCAAAAACAGAAAGGATTAACACTCTTATTGCAACAAATCCATTGACTTCATTTGTATTCCTAAACAAAATACAGTACGGTCTTGTTATAATTAAATTTATCTCAGTATTAGACAAAATATCCTTTAAAGAGAACGTCACATCTTCTTAAAATCTGATGAGAAGCATACCTCACATGACCATTTCCCAGAAACAAGGCTTGTATTTTAATTTATTTATTGAAATGTTTTTTTTTTGTTATCAATCAAGAGGCCACTTCACAACCAAATTTTCGAAGCTAATTGAGCAGCTGAATATTCCCTCTGTCTTTGTATGTGTATGAAAACAGGCGTATTTAGTTTGATTGTGAACCAGCAGAAGCACTGTTAGATTATTTGTGATGAAAAACAGCAAATTTAGCTCATGCCAGGGTCAGGTTTCAGTGACAAATCAGTTTACATTTCTATTAGGGTAGCAGCGTCTTTCGCAAACCACTCAAGTGTAATCAAGTCCAATGAAAGCAGCGTATGCCCCCGCTCGCTCTTTGTGTCAATCACCAAAATTGATTTTATTAGAGGTAATTGTTCCTTGTTGATGATCACGGCTTGATTCGTCTGATTCTCTGGAGTGTGGCGGTGAGGATTATGTTCTCCTGCTGTTGTTCCAAGCACACTCAGGTTAAATCCTCTTTGTCTCAGCCGCAGACGAACTCGAGTGGGTTAAGTGAGGTCCACGTGGTCACATGTCACATCAGATGGGGTCACAGAGGTCGGAAAACTCTACAATGACCTCAGCGGTGCTTTAACTGCTGTAAATTTGTAATCTACAGAGCCATGTCTGGACAAGTAAAAATATGTGTGTAGAGCTGCAAAAAAATATTTGAACCCCTTATGTACCATATGACATAAGGATTTTAGCTGGCAGGACATTAAAATCTGCTTATTATTTTATTCTATTTTGCTAATTTTATTTACTGTTTTGTTCATTTTTGCTCATTTTACATCTTATTTTGTTTTTTTTTTGTTCATTTCTATTCATTTTGTTGAGAATTGTTAATTTTCCTGATTCTTTTGTGGATTATTTTAGTCATTATTTTGCAGTATTTGCTACTAGTTGTGGCTTGAATTTGATTGGCTGTAATTTTTTGAGGTTTTTAGCATTTTGAATTTTACTGGCTTATGCGGGTGGGACTGATGCATTTAAGCCTGATTAGGATTGGTCATGACTTGTGACACAAATCCCCAAAAAATACAAAACACAGCTTTTTTTTCCTGGTGTTTATCTTGTGTTTTTATCTTAGATTACGTATAATCCTCAAAACCCAATGACAATGGATTTTCATAGTGAGGACCCTTAAAAGTTGGTTGACCTCTCATGTATAAGATCTGAACTCAAAGATATTTAGACAATATGTTTCTCTTTTTAGTTCATTTTCCTGTATTTGTTGTGGGAGGTTTTCCCACAGTACAGTATCTCAGAAATGCCTTTAGCATATTTCTTCAAAATCCTTCAGTTTTCCAACATGAGTTGATTACAATTTACTGATCCAAGATTTTAAAAGTTAAACGTGGGGCTCAACAAAACCCACTTTTGTCTATAACACAATCCAGTTCAATCCACATATTATTAGGAGCTCATTTTATACACGTGTTATAGGATAAATAAGGAGCGGTTGAAATTGTACATCCAACTGTCAAAGGTCAGCTTCACAGTGACATCATAATGATGTGCAGAAAGACTTTTCAGGCCGTTATTCAACAGCATTATTCAAAGAACAGCATGTTCCTGCACTACATATGAGTGTGGACAGACATGATGGTTGGCAGAGGTGTATATATGAGTCATGAGGGAGCAATAAATATTTTCCACCGCAGACATTTTAGTTTGTCTCATTAGGAAGAGCACAGGTTATCCTAAAAATATTCATGATAGATCTTTTCCATTTAAGTGTCCTCCAGTGCCATGACAGTGAGCCAGCAACCAAACCAAAACCTGGAACTGATGCACCTACATGGAAGACAGAGATCCTGAATTAAAGTAATTGCACCTGTTCATTTTCTGCCACAATGAGGAAAAATGTGTGCAGTAAAAAAGTCTGTTCTCTTAGTGTGTTTGAGGCATATTTCACACGTGTTGGCGTAGATGTTTCCTCAGTCTGCGTGTGTTTTCATAAATTTCAGTGTGATAAGCTCTCAGCAGATTTCTCTACATTTTATTGCCGCATGTCAACATAACTGATGTAATTGATGGTAACATTTTATCCAAACCAATCCTTCACCATCTCCTGCAGAATGTTCCATCATTTATAATACATTATGTTATCCATCCATGTTCTGTAAGTGCTCAATCCTCTGCCGTGTTGCTGGGGGGTTGTAGTCGATCCAGCTGACTTCAGGCCACATGGGCTTCACCCTGGAGATGTGACCTGTTCAGGGCTGACGTATAGAGACAAATAACCATTCACTCTACAGGCAATTTAGAGTGATTAACTTATTTAACAATCTGTGAAGGTGCGTGTCATTGGACTGTGAGAGGAGACCAGAGGGCTAGCGCTCACGCAGACAAACTCCATAAACGGCATTGAATCGTAGACTAACAGAGTAACTATGACATCCTCACTGATTTCTGAACTGCCACTTGATGTCAATCAGACTGTGGGTTCCTGGTTAACATTTCTGAACCAAAATCGGGACGTAGCTGTGTGGGGCAATATGTCAAAGTGCGTATAGATAAGCTAATGCTGAAGAACGCTACTGGCTACCGATTTGATAAAGTAGCATTCAGCATTAGTTTACGTATAAGCTAATATTGAACACTACTTTACTGACTTTGCTGACTATTACTGACATTATTAAGTAGCGTCCAGCATTAACTTACCTATGAGCTAATGCTGAACTGCACTAGCTACTATGGTAAGCATTAGCTTAGCATTGGCTTCAGCTTACCATTAGCTTATCTAGCTTACCAATACCATTACCTATAAGCTAATGTGGAACATTACACACTCAGCGAGCAGTATAAAATAATACTAAATATTATAAACAGCAAAAAAATATTGGGGTATTTGTGTTTTTATAATTAAGGGTGTTTTCACACCTGTTAGTCCGGTCCAGTGGGTCGATTGGACCCACAAGCTGTTACAATGTTTCAATTCTCAACTAGTTCGGTCCACATTCACACCAGCGTTTTTGCAAACGAACCACCCACTATGAATGTTGTTTATCCTCCCACTCATGTGGCGGCGCTGTTTACAAAATACTGTGTTTTGGGTGACGTACGTGAGAGCTGATTGGCTCAGCATTTGTAGAGGGAAAAATCCAGCTGATGAAAATATCGGATTTAGTTTTGTTTCGGAATAATGAATGGTACTATTTTACATGTTTTTGTGGCGATTTATTATTATCATTATTTGTTTGTGCAAAAAGCACAAATACTGCTGTTGTTCCAGCATGGAAATCGTATTTGGGTCGAAAATACTGTGCGATTCTTTTTTGCACGGAGAAGACGTATCGAAAGACTCTGACGTAGAGAAGTTTACTAGCTTGAAATGTACGTTACAGCTTGCTACGGAAGCCTCCGTAGACCAGTGCTATGTTACAGACAGCTGGACCGAACCGAGTCCGGTCAGCGTTCTCACCATCAGCGACCCGCACCGGAATTCAGATGGAGGCGCACCGAATCGTACCGAGACCACCGGTTCTTTAGTCCGGACCAAATCAAACTGGTCCGCTTTCACACCAGCCCAAACGAACTGAACTTGCAGGCGTTCCGGACTCTGGTTCGCCTGAAGCGGACCAAATGCCGTAGGTCTGAAAGCACCCTAAGACCAAAGATTGGATTGGTAGTTTTTCATTATTTTTCACAGATTTTTATTTACTTTTATTTTGTATTGCTGTAATATTGTGTGGGTTTATTGATTTTACTCGCTGTTTCTTTAGTTTTGATTGAATCAATGTACTTCTGTCTCCTGTGCATTTATTGAGTTTCCAGCATTGTGCATTGTTTTGTTCCCCTTGCATAGTATTTATCAGCATATTATTAGTAATGTCTTGCCTTGTTGAGCCCACTTCTTATTTTTCATTATCTTCTTCTCCTTCTTCCTCTTCTCCTTCTTTTCCTTCCTTTTTGAGACATGGGTAGGGCAGTCGCTGCCATTTTTCTATCCATGCTCTAACTTGAAAACCAATGAAGCTAGGTTCACCAAACTTGATATACAGGTTGACCTTGGAACTGGCACCTGTGGCTATATTTTTTGGAGAAAAAAGGTCAAAGGTCCAGGTCTCTAGGTCTTAAAAGTTCCAAATAAATGTTGGCACATACATTGCCAGATTTTGGGCCACCAAATTTGAACACTAGTGATTCATCATAGGCCTGCTTCTTTGTCAAGTTCAATTCTAATTGTTATTGTTATCACTGTTACAGTAGAAGGCATAGAGGTAAAAAAAAAAAAGCCTTTTGTGTAGCAGCTGATATTGTGATACTCCTCCTGGCTCGGCAAGTGGCTCCCTCAGATTCCTGCAGCTCCAAAGGCAACAGTCCAAGACTTAACCACAGACTAGGAAGAAGTCTGTTAAACCAAGATCCCACATAATGACTAATTTATCTGATATGTGTCCACTATACAGCATCACCTACGTTCCATCCATCCTAAATGACCCCAGAGCTGATTTTGCATCCTTTCATTGGCTCATTTCCATCAAGCCCCAGCGATAAGTAGTAACGCTTTGACGCTTGAGGGCACTTGATCAAGTTTGAGTCAAGATCAATCTGTCTTTTAGATATGCCAAGGTCTCTGTGGATGCACTGCTGAGGGAACCAGAAATAAAGAGGGGGTGGTTATAGAGATGGGCCATTTGTAGCTGCTGTCTCTGAGATGTGGTTCCATTCCCACTCCGCAACCAAAGGGGACAGCTCACTATATCATTCAGCCGTTTGTTATTTTGTCTGAAGCAGGAGTTGGCCGGAGGGGAGAAATGTCTGTCTCTTTCCCCCGTTGCCTGAAGGTGAAACCCATGCATCATTCCACGGAGAGTGTGCCTGTCTGTTTGCTTTTGCCGTGCATTCTTTTGAGGGTGTGTGTTCATGCAGATGTCCGCACCATGTGGGAGTGTAAATGGGGGGCTTATTCTATCAGCTATCAGGTGTCACTCACTATTGTTCAGGCTGAGTGAAGCAGATTGAATTCCTGTGATTCATTTCGGTCCTTCATCGGTGTTAAACAAACCTCTCAGCATCAGGGGTCATTTGTCCAAGGGCCAGGATTTTTCAAAGGATACACTCTGGGGACCAGACTCAGGGCGTCCGTAGGTCCATAAAAAGCTTTAAAGGTAGAAGGAAAAAAGGCCTTTCAGTTAGGATAGAGAGGTCTAATGTGGTCTAAAATCCATGCTTCTGTTTTAAAAGCTGGAACTGAAACCAGTGTGTGACTTTTTTGCTTCACAACACATAGATTCATTCACATCGTAGAATGTTTTGTTAAGTTTTTGTGATATTGAGATTTTTTTTATTATTTTTGTTTATTTTGTTAATTATTCCATTCAGTTTTACTCATTTTATGGAAAATTTTGTTCATTTTATGACAATTTGTGGATAAATTTGATCATTTTAGTTAATTTATATTTCTTTTTGTGTTTTTCATCTGGTTGTTCCTTTCTTGTTCTTATTTGTATCGTGTATTTTCCTAATAATGTTCTTTTTTAGTGCATTTTTGTTCATTTTGTTGATTTAGCGCTTATCTTGTTAAATTTTTAGTGTTTGCTTAGTATTTGTTTGCTTTTTTCAAAGTATTGCTTTTGTGGTGAAAATGTATTGAGTATTTTTGATATTTTTGTTTATTTTTCTACAAAATTTGTGCATTCTCGGTTCATTTTGGTGTATCTTCTCAATGAATTTGTTCATTATTTCTTGATTGATGTTAATGAATAAAATGACCAAGAAATTGAACAAAATAAGCAACAAAATGAGCAGAAATGTACAAAATTATCAAAGAAATTAACAAAATATGCAGCAAAATGGACAAAAATGTGCTAAATCATCAAGAAAACGAACAGAATAAGCAACTGAATGAGCAGAGATCTACAAAATTATCAAAAAAATGAATAAAACAGTGCGATGAACTGGCGATTCATCCAGGGTGTACCATGCCTTCGCTCAAATCAGCTGGGATAGGCTCCAACCCCCCTCCCCCAATCCTTGCGAGGATTAAGGGGTAGAAAATGGATGGATGAAAATGGATGGATGGGTGAATAAAACAAGCAATACAATGGGCAAAAATGTACAAAAACGATCAAGAAAATGAACAAAATAAGCAACAGAATGAGCAAAAATATACATAAAATCAATTAAATTAAGAAAATAAACATGAAAATGAGCACATGTAAAAACTATCAAGGAAATAAACAAAATGAGTAACAAAATGAGCAAAAATGTACAAGATGAAGAGAATGTCAACATGCATATGTCACTGACAGAATTTAAAACATTATTTAAAGTATGAATACTTTTTTAACAATCTTTATGAGCCTTTAATTTGTGAGGTGCACTTGAATGCATCATGCACATGCATGGTCTGACAAGAACAGGAGGCTGTTTGCTGAGAAGCCATGATCAAATCTCTAATTCCACTGGTTTTGACATTGTTTTACATTGACCTTAGATCCTGCAGGTTGCATTTATGTATTTCTTTTTAGTAAATGACTCCAAATGATAGCACTTTTTTCATTTTGAGGATAAATATAGAATGAAAAAAATCAATATATCATTCACAGCAGACCACACTATCCTGTCCATAATGTACATCATTTGATTTTAAGCTTCGTGGACAAGCTGGGACGCCTTAGCAGACCAGATGTGGCCTGCAGAACACCAGCTCCATTTACCGCCTCTTCTGTCTGAACAGCCCTCCTCCAGTACATCTCTGTTATTGAATGTTTTCACAGAGTCAACGGTGAATTTGATGCTCTTCAGCATTCGCTCGTGCTGTTTATGGGCTCTGTGTGACCGGCAGCAGTGGGAGATCTGTTTTCTATTCCTTGTCACTCCCCGGTGAATCGTAGTGATCCGTGTTTCTGGTGTTTCTGCGCCAGTTATTAAAAGCCAGTGAAAGGTTACAGTAAATGCCACTCTGCTGATGTGCAGCTCAGACTGGTAGGCCTCTCCAATCCTCACCCCACCTTTAGTTTCATTCTAATTCTTATACGTGATCAGTCTAGGTGGCTGTTACAAAGTTGATTTCCATACATTTACTGTACTTTTATATCACGTTAAACACAGTATTTCAGCGTTTCCATTTTTTTTCCCCTTCGGACAAACTTTTTAATCATTACAAATTGCTTCAAACCAATTATTGAATCTATAAATCACAAGAAGAGGTGAATTTTTGGCATAACTGTGGCTCCCATTTCACTATACAGTGGAACCCTGGGTTACGAGTTTAATTCGTTCCAGAATTGAGCTCATAAATCGGAAAACATGTGACCCGGGACTGGTTTTCCCATAAGAACACATGTAAAACCAATTAATCCGTTTCAAGACCCAAGACAACTCCCATACATACATACCCGTACGTGCATATAAGGTATCTGGAAAAGTATGTTTATTAATTATTATTATGATTATCTAAAAAGGAAGTTATCTTCATTGTCTGAAAAGGAATTTATGAAATTAGTTCTCAAAATTATTTTATTTGGTATGAAAATGTTACTATGACTCTTATCTTTGAGGCCAATGCGGAGTAACTTTACATAAGTTGTAATACCACCGCTTGGCCACTGGGGAACCGATCGTCTTTCTCCAAGTAGCTTTTTTCCCATAGAGATACATGTGATTCTATACAAAAATACTAAGTCAATAAATTTTTTTCGTGGGTCCTCATGGTCTCAAACGTTTTATTTGGACCCTCTAATAAGTAACAGGGTGGTCCATCTTTAACTTTTTAATTTGTTATTAAGATATTACAGTAAATAATCCAGCAACTCACTGCCATGCTGGGGTTTGATTGACATGTCGCTATAGTGACAGCTTGCTAGTGGAGTCAGACCGATTCAGATGTGTTCGGATATGTTCATAGTTATACATGACATACACTCGACTGCAGCTGTGGGTAAGTGTTTACACTAACAACATGTAATATGACTTTGTTTGACACTGTGTGATGAAGTTTTACCACATCAGTAAGATAGCGGCTAATATTAGCTTCCCATGAGTCCCCTGGCATGAACGCTCCGTAAGCCCCGCTACTGTTCATCCAAATATGGCTACATCCTGTGTTTGGCTCCAATATGCCCTCTAGGAAGTGAGAACCGAATTGACCTCGAAACAACCCTTCAGAAACTAATGGATGATGTCACGATCACTTTGTCCGGTTATATATACAGTCTATGGGCGGGACTAATGGACTTACCTTGGCTATGATTGGTTACAGCGGTGTTTGTAGAGTAATCTAGCCATTGATGTTATGCAACCACACATAAAAGCATGATCCATTCTGCGAGACATGGTGCTGGCAGTTTCGTGACTTGGGCCTGTTTTGGCAGTAGCTTGCATCCTGCTGTGTCGTGTTGGACAACAATGTGATCAGTTTGTAAGAGAACCAGCAGCAGCATCTCAGAGTTGAAGTTGTTCTCTGTGAAGGAAAGAGCTAAATATGCAGGACTGGTCAACATTCGTACTTATTTTCAGTGAGTGCTACGTAAGGGGGTCAAACCAGGTACTGAAAACAATGGTTCACATACTTTTGCCACTCACAGGTTTGTAGCATTGGATCGTTTTACTCAATCGATAAATGGTCAGCTATAATATTTAGTTTCATTTATTTATCTGGGTTCCTCTTCATCTACACTCAACAAAAATATAAACGCAACACTTTTGTTTTTGATCCCATTTTTCATGAGATGGACTCAAAGATCT
>JAQQAE010008446.1:0-15211 GCA_029823295.1 Pseudamia nigra | reverse complement strand
TCAATCAATCAATCAATATTTATTTGTATAGCGCCAATCATAATCGCCGATTATCTCTAGGCGCTTCACAATTCAAGTGACTGGCTTATCTCTGTTTTGTCTTTCGGATCCCTTCATGACCTTGACAAGCTGTGTGTAAATCTCTGTCTCCCTGGAGTAGACGCTGTTTTTGAGATTGCGTGGTTATCATCCTCTCCCGCTTTTTCACAAACATTCTGATGGAGGAGCAGGCTGAACTTTCTGATGGACATGTTGCCGCCAAGGTGGGGCATCATGGAACTTAACATCCCCAGTGCACTGGTGAGAGGATTCTTGACTGATGTCAAGGTGAACTTTTCTATGGACACATGTTGCCACGATAACCACCATGGAACGTAACATCTAGACAATTTGCACTGAGAAAGGATTCTTGACTCTCTGTCAGAACTGATAACACACATTACATCCATTGATCATATGCACATTATACATACACACCCCAACTCTCTCTGACCTTGCTTTGTTAATGTGTAGAACTGCCTGCTAAATGTGCAATAAGAGGGTTTCTTTTCTACGTGTTCATAATTTGTTCCCCTTTGAGCCCAATTCTGGAAACTGTGATTTTTTCTCTCTCTTGATAGTGTATCCCCCCCCCACACGCACACACATGAACACACTTTTCCCCCCAACTATGAAAGCGGCTGCATGCACGTTCACTGCGGCCCACTCCCCCTCGGTGGGAGTAAATAATTTCGTTGTTGATGGAAACATTGACAATGACAACAAAAGCTATTCTGATTCTGATTCTTCTACCTCCACCAAGGAAGTTATATTTTCATCTGCAGTAGTTAGTTTCCTTCTTAACAACACCTTAAAAGGTTATGTCCAGGTTTAATGACATTTTCAGGATAGATCACAAATGCTACAAGGAGCAGTTGGTTACATTTTGGGGGTGATCCGGATCACCTTCTGAGCCCAAGAATGTTTTAAAGGATTCTTCACCACTGCGAGATAGGGCGATTTTTAACATTTTTGGTTTTAACTTCACAAATAATACACAGACAAACAAGCAAAAATACAGAATGGCATCAATATACAGTAGGTTCTACCACACCGCAGAGTTTAGTCTGGATACTGGCAGAATTTCGGCTCTGGTGACGAAGAATGTTTCCAACAGGGGGAAGTGAATACTACTGAATACTACTATACTACAATACTCAACGTTTACTGAGCACCACAACTAAGCATTTAAACTTGAATAAAATCATAATTTAAATTTAATATTACTTAAAAAAATATTTTTTAACATTTATAGCTGAGATTACACAGACAAAAGCTCATGAAATAACACAAACTAGGTAGGAGAATCTAAACAGAAAGACATTTTACTAAAAATTATACACAGTTGAGGCAAAAAATTATTAGCAAAATTTTTGTTTTTCCCTCAATATTGGTTTAAAAGAGTGTGATATTTAAATTTTAACTGAAAACAAAAATTGACCAGTCAGTATTACTAAGCCCCAGAAGAACTGACCTTTTTATTCAGACATAGCACAAACCACCACTTTGCCACTGAGTAATGGTCTAAGAGTGTGAACTGAAGTTAAAATGGAACATTTGTCCAATAATCACTTCAAAAAGGGTCTGATGCCAAAAACACAAGAACAAAAGTGAGTTTAGTGTAGATCTGAGAAGGATTGTTGATGGACACAAAGTAGGACAAGGATATACAAATTTATCCACTTTTGGATCCTGACTCACGAATTGTGAACCATTGATTTAAAGTTTTTTTTACTCGTTTCAATTGTCAAAACAAGTGAAATTTAACCCAACTGTGTCTGTACAGGTTAAAAAAGTTTAATACACATTATTGTTTAAATCTCAGCCACAACTAACACCTTATATTACAAAAAAGCAGTAAAACTCATAATAATTCAACTAAAACTAAAGTTTTCAATAGATAATAAACTATCAATCCATTTAAAAACTAATAAACATCAAATCATAATAAAATCAACATTGTGTAAACGGCAAAGAAATGTAAAATGTTGCTCTGGAAACACTTGCAGAGGAAAAGCAGAGACTGAACGGAGACAATAACTGAGAAGAAAATAAAGAATGAAGAAGACGGAGAGAGCGTGGGAGGAAGAGAAAAATCCTAGTACCGGTACTAAAATACCACAGTGTGTCTATATATAGCCTTTGGAAGAGTCTTTATGCTGTGATTATGTGGGAGTTAATATGAAGATCTAAGCTTTGATATCAGACTTGAAGAAAAGAAAATTATGCATGCACACATACAAACACCCATGCAGATGCAAGCACACACTTCATCGGCTTACGAGATGACACAAGATCACATCAAGTGGTGGTAAATAATGCATGTCCGATTTTTACATCTATCTTAAGTCAACTGCATTTCATCTGATGTGTTTTCAAGACTCCTCAATCGCTGTTTAAAAGAGTACCTGCTTGTTATAAGAATGTGCTGCAGCTGACGGAGAGTAAAAATAGATTAAAGGTGATGTCTTATTGGAGAAGCATAGCATGTGTTTCATCAAATACATCGCAAACAATATGGTAAACAGGTTTTAAAATGTCTTAAATTAAAGGCAATTCAAAAAACTAGAAAGCACTCGGAGAGCACAGACCTCCACCAAGGCAACTCATTCACCCCATGTGACATTAACACTACAATGGTCCACATTCTGAAATACTACTATATTTAGCTCCCAAAATGGTGAGTTCAGATTTTTTCAGCTGAGAATATGGTGGATTAAATTTAAAATCTGTGGCTGATTTATCAAGATGTATCAATATCAATATAATTTTTACTCATCGTCTTGAATATTTTGTTCAGGTTTACTCATTTTGTTGAATGTTTTTGCTCATCTTGACTTATTTTCTGAATTGTTTTGTTCTGTTTTACGAATTTTCTTGAATATTTTGGTTATGTTTGTCATTTTCATTATTGTTTTGTTCATTTTTACTCATTTTGTTCATTTGCATGATTATTTTATTAATGTTTTACTAGTTTTGTTGATTATTTTGTTCCTTTTAGTATTTACTCAATTATTTTCCTTTTAACTGATTTTTTCTCCATGCTTGCTAGTTTTGTTCATTTTTGTTTATCCATCCATCATCTTCTGCTTATCCTGGTGTGGGTCGCGGGGGCAGCAACCTAAACACAGAGTGTTAACTTTTTGGTCCTGTTGTCGCTCATGTGTTCATTTTTTTGTGCATTTATGCTTAGAATTTCCTTTTTGTTCATTTATCTGATATGTTTGTTAACTTTTGCTCATGTTGCTACTCACTCTGTTGATCTATTTTTAATTTGCTTGATTTTTTTATATTACTCATTCTGATTTTAAAAAAAGACTGAGAACTGTGTAGGAGTATACTTTTTTAAACACAAATGTTACTGAGTAAGAGTAAAAAGTACCTTGCAAAACTTCTACTCTCCGAAAAATATATAAGTACTGTACATGTAACTGAGTAAAAATACTCCCCATCTCTGCTTACAGGTACATAAAATACCACTTGAAATGAAAGGTGAATATTTTTTTAAATGTATTATCCATTGAAATGAATGGTAGACTTATGACAACATATTACATTTAATCTTCAAATACAACATTAACTTTTCAGCTTCATCCAAACTTTAAACCAAACACAATACTTTCAGCTACTATTGAATTATTCTGCTTTTTAATATATTTTATACTTTTTAAATATTCACAGTTTATGGTTTATACCCAATGATCACTTGAAATGGCTTTGTCTCACACTGAACCTACATAAAAATTATATCAGGGCATTTAGACAAATCTCCTGATCTGACCAACAGTATGCATTACAGACGACTCTGTTTGAGGACCACCCTCAGGCTGAAATATTTTCAGTAAGCCTGCCTGACAAAAGGGGCTGAGGTAACTACAGAAAAGTTAAGCACAATCATAACTATCAGATGTTTTGGGATATAATTTAGGACTGAATCTGCAGTATTTGACTAGAAGGTATACTCAAAATTTCCAGGAAATTTTCTAGTCTCGAGAAAAATATTCATATTTGTAACATTTTTCCCAGAAGGAACAATCACATTTAAATTTGTTACCAGTTCTTCATCAAATGTAAGATACAATAGAAAGTGCAATGCCCAGAACCCTACTGCCACATACTGATCATGCAATTGACCATTCTGTAGTGATGACAAAAACAAAACAAAACAAAACAAAACAACGCTGTCAACCCTGTACATCTTTAAATCATTAGATGATTTGATACATCTTGTTAAGAGTAATATTATAAGTTCAGACACCTGCACATCACAGACAGATTCCTCTAGCCCGTATCTTAGCGTTTCATCTCTGCCGTCTGCTCGTCCTCTCTCCTTTACTCCACTGTCCCCCATGAAGCTGTACTCCTCAAACCCTGCCACTCAGTTCCACTCCTCCACAAACATGAAACACCACTTTACACCTGGGAAAAGAAACTACCATCCACCAGCACTGATTTAGAAGTCATGTGCGCCACAGGCTATAATGGCCTCTAATCCTATGCCCCATCTTTAGAGCTAAATTGAAGAGTGTGTTTTCCCCTCTGGCTCTGAACCTGGTCCTGTGTCACCTTTCTCTGGCACTGAGGCCACTTTGCCAGAAGGCTGACTAGAACCTCAGGTGTTCAGCTGATGTCTGTGTGAATCTCTCTGTCTTTAGATCTGTCTAAACATGCAAATACATATAAAAAGAAAAAATTAGGACTGAAAGATGTGAGGTGATTCATTATGAACTAAGGTTAAATAAAACATATCATAACTGTTTATAATAAGTTAATGTAAGTCTTACATAGTCCCAGAATATGTATGTTAAATTTCACCTTAAAATACCACAGAAATGATTCATTGTATCCTTTGTGTAAACACAATTTCAGCCCTTTGTAAACAAGCTGTTTCAGAGTCTGTTGCTTTAAATCATGCGTACAGTATATTAGTGGACAGAGTAACTGTGACATCACCCACTAGTTTCTGAATTGTCTCTTTTGGAGCCAATCATGTTATCACTTTCTGGGCACCATTTTGGAGCCAAAAACAGGAAATGACCATATTTGGACAAATGGAGGTGGAGCTGGGAGAGTGTAGTGCATCAACAGTCTTATGGGTAAGCTAATGCTCAATATGCTAATGCTTTATATTATCAGTTTTTAAAACATGGATGTTTTAAATCACCAAAACACTCAAAACATAGGGTTTAAAATCTGTGATGTGACCTGCTGTGCACAGTCTGAGAGAAGAGAATGCGTGGGAGGAAGGAGTAGAGGAGTATGTGTGTGCAGTGGCACTCTTAAACCTGTGCAGTGGACCACATAACACAGAAATAATGAATAATGGAAGCATTTTTCCTTGCTTTTTTGCTTCGGGTAGCATTTTGGATCCCTATGGCTCTGTTGAACAAAGTCATTTTACAATACTGTTAGTGTTAGCAGTTAACAACAGCAACAGTCAAGCATCTACTGTATCAGGAAATACTACATTCTGTAAAACAAACAGAAGCTATGAAGGTCCGACTCTGCAGGCCAGTGGAGTTGTCATACAAACCTGTCAATCTAAGCCCAGCACAGGAGAGATTTGCATATTTGCAATAAATTTTCATAATGGTGCAAAAACCTAATGATAGACCACAGGTCACATATTAAAGGGTCAAAATAAAACATGTGAGATATTAACAACTCGTGACAAAAATGCATTCAATTCCTACATTTAGATAGAGTTCCTGGGGTAGGGGTATTACAACAAGTTATTTCCACATTAGCATCACTGCCCAGCCCTGGCCCTTGCCCACTGGGGTAAATGCCAATGAGTGATTGTGATCACATCACTTTTCAGTCAGTGCCAAGGATCCCATCATGGAGACACCCTGCTTGGGTCCAGGATGATACTTGTGGTTCTGATGGTTCTCCTGTATATCAAGATGGCTTGTTTTAGGCCGAGTTAAATAAAAAGTGACTGTGTGTGTGCTTCTCCACAGAGTGAGTGGTTTTACTGTTTGATTATTTTCAGAGCTCGCAGACTTATTTTGAAAATGAAGACCAGATCTTTAAGATACCATGATAGTAGAGTACCAAACATGGCCAGTAAAGTAGAAACCATGATGAAAGATGTATTGTCTGTGCACAGATTTGATTTATTTGTTGTTTTGTGCCTTCTGAATGGTCACATTTCATGTCCTTTGTCTTTTTCCTGCTGAAAAATTTGCAAAAATGAAGTGTGTTTAAAAACCATACATGTTGCCGCCTGGTGGGCATCATGGTACTTAACATCTGACAAGTGCAGGAGAGGATCCTTGACTACTTTCAAGGTGAACTTTCTATGCACACATGCTACCAAGATAAACCACCATGGAACTTAACATCTGGACAATTCGCACTGTGGAAGGATTCTTGACTTTCTATCAGAACTGATAAAACACAAATGCACCCATTGAATCATAATGCATATTTTACATACACTCCCCAACTCTCTCTGTCCTTGCTTTGTTTGCTTTGTTAATGTGTGAAACTGTCTGCTATATCTGCAATAAAAGGGTTTTTTTTCTATTTTTTCATAATTTTGGTCACTCATGAGCTAAATTCTGAGAAGATGTGCTTTTTTTTCTCATTCCAAATGTATCACCTCCCTCCCCCTCTTTTTCCCTAAACTGCAAGGTGTGAGCTCAGTTCGCTGCCGCATGTGAATTTCCCCTTTTTGTGGGATCAATAAAGTATATCTATCTATCTATCTATCTATCTATCTATCTATCTATGCATTCTGCCCACTCACCTCTGTAGTTGATGATCTCAGTGCCCAGGACAGCGGTCATCTCTAACACAGTGATGAAGGCCTTGTCCATAGAGGTGAGGGGGAAGGGCGACATGCGGTGCCTTCGGGCGACCTTGGTGATGTCCACTGCACTGTGACCTGAAAAAAAACATGCAACATTGCATATACTGTCATGACATGGGAAGTTTTCAATAGTGAATCCATGACCCACTGTTATCAGTCACCTGCTTTTATTATCTATGCATACTAATTGGCTATGCAGGGTTTCAGTCAGGCATCTCCAGATGTTCCTGGAAATTTCGAGCGTCAGCCACTCCTCGCTTTACATAAGTTTAATGAGGGGCCGCAAAGTGATCTAATTAACCCTAAAACAAACAAGAGCAAAAATGAACAATAACATCATGACATCATGAGCAATAAAATCAACAAAAATGAACAAAATAATCAAGAAAAAAGAAAAAAATGGGAAGAATGATTAAATTAAATGATTAGATGAGAAAAAAAATGAATAAAAGGGGACCACTATAATCCCCCAAATAAAAAATGAACCAATTAATGAAAGAAAAAAACAAAAATGAGCAAAACAACTGGGGAAAATAAATAAAATAATCCAAAATTTATAATAACATGGTCATTATTTATATAAAGCAAAGTCCGGTACAGACGCAAACGTTACATTTTGCTGTCACAGGGCCAAACTTACAAAAATACATTTTAATTGATCATAACAACAAAACATCAAAACAACAAAACATCACACAAACAAAAGCAAGCCTGGAATTTAAACTTTTTGTATAATGGATTTTAAAATGTGAATATACAGTGCATCCGGAAAGTATTCATAGCGCTTCACTTTTTCCACAATTTTTTATGTTACAGCCTTATCCCAAAATGGATTAATTTTATTTTTTAATAAATTTGCAACAATTTCAAAAAACACTTTTTCACATTGCCATGATGGGGTGTTGTGTGTAGAATTTTGAGGGAGAAAAGGAATTTAATCAATTCTATCTAAGTCTTATAACATTGTATGTACTAACACAGTAATCGATCACTGAATATGAGACTCAAAATAAAGTCAATGAGGGAATTGTTTTCATTTTATTTTTAGTTGCTTTTTCCATAGAAATTTTTAATGACAGTAAAGGATCTTAAGATTTGCCATCAACTACTATCAGAGGCAAGTTAGGCTGATACTGATAATTTACAAAGCCTCCTATTACTGTACCAACTGTACACTTGTGGACTCACACTGCTAGATTTGACCTTGGAACCATGAACATGGGCTCAAACTAAGACCAAGTCTGCTGAATTTAAGACAAGATGTCAAAAACTTAAAAATGTATGTGTTTTTACCAAGGAGGGTGGGAGAGCCACTCACCCTTTTTAGCATTTTAAATTCTTTATCTCAACAGTTTGAAAGTTGAAAGGGAGACAGAAAAGAGGGGAGAGCGATGAGAGCGAGACTTCTACTGGGATTCAATCCCAAGACAACACAGACATATTTTCTGTTCCAAAGGCTGGGAAGTGAACCACTCAATTATCTCTGGAGACAAAAAAAGTATTTGAAGAATTTTCTTTTGGCTCAAGAGTTGCCTAAAAAATCTGCTGAAAGATTCAAACTGATCTGAGAGCAGTGCTTTTCCTGTTGGAGACTGTGAGCTTGTGGCAGTTACGGTCAACCTGAGACTCTAAATGACAGAACACAATATTGAGAAATATTACATAGATAGTGGTAAGTACTTTTCATCATTTAAAGTACTTTCACTGTACTTAAGTCTTTGCATATTTGCCCAGTCTCTGAAATCTCAAAGGGAAATTTTGAACTTTTAACTCAATTACACTTGTCTGACAGCTTTAGATTCTTTTCAGATTATATTTATTCTTGCCCAGTGAAAACCAAGCATCTACACATGTACTAATTTGAGTAAAATCTAACACACATAAAAGCCCCAATATATGAAACTAAAACATCTTCTTCTTCGTCTCCTTTCGGCTACTCCCCTCAGGGGTCGCTAACACCATACAGTATTTAAAAGTAAAATACTGACAGGGATGATTTTACTGCACATTGGACTCTTATACTTTTATATACCGTACTTGCACATTTGTAGTTTACCTGTTACCAATGCTCTATTAATCAATTTGGCTTATTCTGTAAGGGTAAGTGTCCAATCTACACTAGTACAGTTAATTTATTCTGCAAAAGTATTCTTTCCAGCCATTATTACTTGTATGTTATTGTTGGGTCTAAATCTGACCCCCTATAAAGACACCCTATTAACAAAGAGAGAACACACAAGAATGAGTCAGAAGTCTGAATGTATTACGTAATGCGGGGAGAGTGAGAGAAACACACATCAGCTGCCTCTCGCACCCTCTAATACGATAGACTTTTTATTTAAGCATTTGTTCATTCATAGACTGTATGAAGCACATTAAAGTTTCACTAAACCAGCCCTGTTATAGCTGTTTCTACATGTTTTGGCACTATTTTAATACACAACTGCAAGTAAACATAATTTACTTAGATATACAGGAAAGACACAGATTTTCCTGGACTCCAACATATAAATACATTTTGTAAATAAATTTACACAAACAAAACAAAAAACAAAAATAAAACAATTGAATAAAATGACAAAAATGCACAAGAACAAAAGTAACAAACTAAAGTTAGAATAAACATCAACAAAATGAACAAAAATTAGCAAAATATCAACAATATGAGCAAAAATTACCAAAAAAGATTTAAAAAATGAACAACATTAGAAAAATAATGAAAGGAATTTGAAGAAAATAAACACAAGCTAGTCAACAAAAATATACGAAGCCTTTTGCAAAGATTCACAGCCCTGTTTCCACAGACAGTAGAATGATCCTGAGTCCATGCAAAGATGCCCGAAACAGAGTCCTATCTGTTTTTAATTCAGTGTGTGGGGCCTTGCCCCTCGTGAACAAAGATATTACAGACTGTAGAACATAAAACTACCAATTTCTTAGCAACTTTACACTGAGAAACATTTTTTGATATTGAGATTTTTTTTTTCTTGCACTGTTTGCTAGTACAGTGTTTTACCAAGTGGTGAGACCCTTGCCATTGTTACTTCAGAAAGACGTAGTTAATTATGGGATGCTCCACCCGTTCTGTGTGTTTTTTTTTAAATTATTTTATGCCACTGCTTACATTTTTTGAAGCATGCTGCTGGCATCAAGTCTAAAATGTGGACATACTTTTTAAACAAGGAAGAACATTTCAAATGCAGATCATCACATTCTGGTTTTATTTACATTTTACACAGTGACTCAACTTTTCTGGAAACTTTTCTTGGGTTATCAAAGTATAAGCTGACATTGTGGTTATGAGTGTGATTTGATTAATATTGGAGCTCCACTTGCAACATATTTTTAGCACTATAAAGAAAGACTGGCAAGAAGTAGACCTGTTCATTTGTGAAGGCTTTCAAAACCACTTGGATGATAGAGGTGCTCGATAGCAGCCATGTTGGTCTAATAATACATCTCTAATAATTCCAAAGGTAAAAGGAACAAATCAAGGTGTAACTAATGTGTAATCTACTCTCTCTCTATCTCTTTATGGCTCTCGCTCTGCCTCTCAGCCTCTCAGCGAAGAATAGACGCTGTGCTCTGATTTGCCTTGACCTAATTTCTCTCCTTTACACTTACGCTTTCACAGCATATTCTGATGCTTAACATGAGGTTTAACAACCTCTGGCAGAACATTACATACGCACACACACAAACATGCAAAGAGCCACACACAGCCAAACACACAAACCAGGGCTGTATTTTCCCATCACATGAACATTTAAAATCCATCTCTGGTATTTTGAAGCTGATATACAGATAGACACACAAAAAGAGTACTTTTGACTTGGAAATTTATTACTCACTTGATCTTAGGATATTTTCTTTGCTGCTGCATCGTGACTGCACCTAAAAGATGAAGGGAGTGATTGGAAGAGAAAAACGAAGGGCAGAAGGAACAGAGAGAGAGAGCAGAGGTAGTGGTAATTTGAGATAAACCGAGCTGCTCTTTTGACATGCTTGAGATGAGAAGCTTTTTATACAACAGTCAGAACAGAAGCAAGAGCTGTGTCACACTACACTGTGCACTTTGTCCTGCTGTTAGGAGATGGTTACATCTCCTGCATTATCATTACAATCACTTACTGTACACTACATCATCACATCACATTGATAAGTACACTGACATGTCACTAGATTAAAGCACTACAGGGAATATACAGTAAGGACAAAGGCAACAACATACAGAGTGACAATATTGTATCACAAGGTCATAACAGATGTATTAACTGTGCTACAGTGTAACATCAAATGTAGTGGAAATGTGGTGTCAAGTATAGATAGTGGCTGTTCAGATGTGGTGCAGGAGGAAATTGCTGATGCTCTGAAGATCACTGATGCTGCGTGGCAGCTGCACTAATGCTTAACTACTAGTAATCTACACCAAGGTAGGGAGGAGAGTATGGCGGGTTAAAAGTAGGCTGAGTTTCCCAAAACAATCAAGACTACAGGGCTCAGTCAGCTTAGTTTTAAAGAAAATCGATTGTACCTGGCTTTAACAAGTTAGTGTATGGATTTTAAGTTTGAAAATCACACACAAATCTTTCATTGTATGCAAACTACCCAGTGTAAACAGGTTGCTTTGGTGTCTGCTGGTTTAAATGTAAATGAATGACTGCTGACCACACTCCATTTCACTTGATACCCTGTTAAGGTCCAAGAGGATCCTGGTGGTTCAAGTGGTCCTGAAGGACTTACTGAGGGTGGTGACTGCATTTCTGACATCACAAAAACACAGAAACCAAAACAGCTTGTTTTAGGCCAAGTTAAATGAAACACTGCTGTGTGTGTTTCTTTATGCACTCAGTATTTTGAGAGTTTAACATTATTTCAGAGCCTCAAGACCTGTTTTATACTGGAGACTGAAATGAAAATCTGACATCCACATGCAGGCAATATTTAAATATGTAAAAAAGAAGAGTTTCAAACTAATACTTTCAACTTTATGTTAGTGCCTCTTTAAAAATAAAGGCTGTATTACTTGTAAAAAGAAAAAAAGTTCAATAGAGTTAATCAAGATGATATAAGACATCTCCATACTGCATGCAAACAGTTTTCCAGTTAATACACGACCTGTCCAAAGAAAGTCGCCAACTGGATTTAACACATAAAATATGAAACAGATGTCTGAAACTAAAACTTATTTTTTCATTTTGATTTAATGTGCGCACTAAATAAAAACATGAATAAGAATGAATAAAAAATACTAGAAATTTTGCAGTCGTTGAAGATATTGTGTGACAGTTGACAGCTGAAAGCCATGCTGATACATACTACCGTACCTTTATTTTTGCAAAGCTCTTGAGGTTTTTATTTTTTGAAATTTTCCCTGTAACACATTTTCGATTTAAACTGATGATTTAAAACAATGTGAAGTAAAATGCAGATGATTTGATTGATGGGAAATGGTCACATAAACAATACTTGCACATACTGTACTTATTTTCACTTTTGCACTCTGCTGTTTATAGAAAAATATACTACTGATAGTAAATGTTACTTAAAAGAATTGTTTTCAACACCTTCATCATGCTGAATTATACATACATACAGTATATAGATTTTTGGGAAACTCAGCTTTAGGTAGTGACAGTGTAATTCATTATATCTCTCTGACTATCTACATGATTTTGATATTTCTTGTTTTCTTGCTGGTCTTCTTGGGCTCTAGCAGTTCTCATTTCATTCATAACCACTGTTTCCTGCTGCCTATTTTATCATTAAGTTGGTTGTGGGCAGTGTGTGGTGTATGGAGAACCAAAACACCCATGGTGAAGGTCTCTCTACCCACCCGACCCCTTCTTTCTTTCTTTAAATCTTTCTTTCTTTCTCCTCCCCTCCCTCACTAAGAAGCTGCTCATTGCAGAGTAAATGAGCGAGGTAGACCACCTCCAGCCACTCTCTCAGCTCCAGTTCCACCTTGTAATTCTCTTATTCTCTTAATTCTCTTATACCATTGTATGAGGAAGGAGTGGAGATTTGGTATTCCAATTACTTACAACTTTCTAGGTAAATGTTGAGGATTTCTTGGTAGATAATGAATTAAAAACTTACATCACTGCATGCAAAGCAGACAAAATCAATGATGTTCCATTTGCAAAGATGGCCCGCTTGTAAACTTTGCTAATGATATGAAATGGTACAGTATACACTTCCTGTCTCCTAAGCAGGTGGAATCAGAAGGGTTCAAACTTGGAGTGGGTGAGTGAACGTAGACCTGGGATTTCTCCCCTAGCCTCACTCAGTGCCTTGAGATGGAAGCAGTGAGCAGAATCCACCAACAGGGAAAGAGCTACATGCCTGTAAAAGTGCAGCTGTCAGTCTTGGATTTAGTTGGTGAGCCTTTGCATCCCCACCTTGTCTCGTTCAGGCCAAAACCTGACCAGAGATAGCTGAGGATGCAGTGAAGTGAACTGGTCAAGAAGGAGTTTAATAGTCGCCTCTGTTTCATGGTCAGTGCCCTTGATGAGTGACTTCTGCATCAGTGTCACATGGATGTCACTGCTGGAACAACCTGTGGGGAGACTTGCAGCAGATCCTGTTCTATACATTGTTACAGAGTAAGTGTTTATACTAAAGATATGTTCTTAACCCTTCAGACTCCACCCATTTAGGAGACAGTAAGTGTGTACATTTCACATCATTAGGGAAGCCTATGCTGGGCTCTTCCTAAATGGTGGATCTTTGGTTGGAGCTGGTCAGGAACTGCTCATTTCTCTGCAGCAAACACCACTTGCTCTCATCACCTTTGTAACTAGGGTACTGCAACACCACTGGGCACCAAACAGCCAAGGTAAGAGGGTGGGAGATGGGGCAGGTGGGTGGGATGGTGGACGAAGAGGGATGAAAAGGCAGAGTGACAGAAAAAGTCACAGACAGAGAGCCAGAGGGTGGAAGGAAGGATGAAGATCAGCATGACATGGTCCCACAGCCCGGGAAAATAAGGAAACAAAAACAGGAAGCACGGACTAGACAGACTTCACTAAACTACAGAGCCGAGACATAGCAGAAAGGAGGGAAAACGGGAAGAACAGAACGAAAAACAATTAAGACCACTTGAGCGGCCTGATGGCATCTACTGAACAGACATCCAGCACACCAGACAGAGCTACTGAAAGCAAAGCATGTTATCCAGAGAAACAGAAACAGAGACAGAGAAATGGACAGAGAGAGAAAAGAAAAAGCGCGGCTAGGCTCAGCTGAGAAAAATGTATAAACCTAATGATAATTTTTGAACCACATCTATTTTCATTTTGTGGATATTTTTGATGTTTGTTTACATCCATTTTCTGTATCACTTTGTCCACTTCATGCTATTTTTCTCCAATTTTGGTGAATTTTTACTCGCTTTTTATACATCATACTATGATGTTGGATTTTACAACTGACTGCCAAAAACCTACAATCTTCGGTGGATTTGTGTGTTTAGGTCCCAAGGAGATCCCAAGCCTCCTCAGAGCCAAGGAAGTTTATGAAACACTGTGTTTAATAACACCTAAGATAAAGCACAAACAAACAACACTTTATGAACCTTTTATTGAACTTTTAGTAATCATTATTCCTACGGCCAAGAGTAAAAACATTGAAAATATAAGCAAAGTAGCCAATGTGGCCTGTTGTACCTTTCAGCACCATGGAGAGAGACAAAAAGAACACCTCTATTTATTTCAATCAAAACAAATATAAGCTTTTATTTTGATGGAATATATTTTAATTTCTGAAGAGAAAAATGAAATTTAAGTCCTTTATAGATACTTTGCTGTTTCTGTACAGGTATTACATATTTTGATTTTCAAATTATCCATACAGGTGTTTGTTTCAGAAAACAAAGTCAGAAACAATAGATACATTTGAAAAGCACTGCATTTAGCTTTTACTTATAATTTTTATTAAATAACCCTGATAAGAAATGGTTTGCACTGTTCAAATTGTTCATGTACTGTGTGCCTTGATCTTGGCTGCCAAATATATTTCCCACAAGAGACTTAGTACCGTAAAAAAATAATTTTTACTTCAGAAAATAAAATATTTTCAGAAATGGGTAATACAGTGGTACCTTGCTGTACAAAATTAAGCCATTCTGGCGTGACGTTCGTACGGCATAATTACTTACAGCGGGATGGGTTTTCCCCATAGGAATATATGTAAATATAATATTAATCCATTCCGGGAACCACAAAAAGTCCCATATAAAGTACACTCAACAAAAATATAAACGCAACACTTTTGTTTGTGATCCCATTTTTCATGAGATGGACTCAAAGATCTAAAATTCATTCCAGATAAACAATATTACCATTTCTTTCAAAT
>JAQQAE010008445.1:0-15213 GCA_029823295.1 Pseudamia nigra | reverse complement strand
AAGAAGAAGAGGTGGAGGAGGGAGGAGGAGTGGGGGGGGCCCTCTTCTTCTTGCTCTCCTATTGGCCCCCGGGCGAGCCTCTGCCGCGGTGACGTCAGGGCCCCGCCGCCCCTGCAGCAGCTGAATGGAGCGAGCAGCCAATGTGTGCGTCAATCCAAAAAACAGCTCGGCACGGTACGACACCCAGCATCCGTCCGTCCATCCCGGGGACAGGAGACACCGCAGGGACAGAAAGGGGACTCCGAGCGGGACAGAGAAGGCCTCAGCAGCGTCTCAAGTTTTTTGTATTTGATTTTCCTCCAGGAGACAGGACAGGGATTGCGGGTGTGTATGCGTGTGCTTTTGGATCAGGATGATGCAAAGCGCGGCGGTCCTACCCACAGAGAGTCCTGTCAAGAGTTTACCGGAGATTCTCGGAGTGCCACTGCAACGTAAGTCACCCTTTATCCAATATACACTGCTCCAATCACAGCCCGAGTGCGTCTCCAAGGCCGTGAGTTTGGTTTGGACGTTTTTAATCGGACACCTCTGCATCCTCCTGGAAATGTTCAGCGTCGGACACTTCATGTTCCATTTGCGCCTTTTCTGTACGAGTTAACCGAGGGAGAAAGAAACGGGCAGGGAAACGAAAACAAACGAGTAAAACGAGCGACAACGGGTGAGAAAACGACGACATTAATTAAGAACGTGTACAGATGAGTAAAGTAAGCGAGGACACGAGTAGAAATGAATTTACAAAGCGAGAAAACGAGCAAAAAAAAAAAAAAACAACATGAATAGAAACGATTTTAAAAAGCAAAGAATTTGTAAAAACAAAACAAAACAAAACAAAACAAAATGATCTGAAATGGTATTAACTTTCAAAATTGCATTGGAAGATAGCCTGATGTCCCTATTTTATTCTGTGAATTAACCCACATATCATAATATTATTATGTTTTCTACACCTTAAATGTAAAACATACTACGAATTAAGACCGGGCCTATTTACAACATCAAATCAAAATCAACATAAATGCGGTAAAATAAGCAACTTCATGGACAAAAATGGGACCAGACAGAAAAATTCATCATGAATTGATACAATATGTATTATTTTTGCTGCAAACATGTATATGTACAATAACAATTTTACGTATTCTATGCTTTAAATGTAAAATACATTAAGATATAGTTTGAACTTATTCACAACATGACATTAAAATTACTGGAAGTTAATTCGTATATTATATTATATTAAAAAGAAGAAAAATGGTAAAATAATCAGGAAAATGAACTAAAATGAGGAAAACAGTTAAAAATTATGAACAATTAACAACCAAATATGTCAAAAATCTGACCAAAAAGAACATTGCAATCATTATGTACTGGCATAATATGCGCATTTTACTGTAAATGAATCCACATAGCATATTGTTTATTCATGTATTTTACTGTGAAATTATAACATATTAGTTTTGTTGATTGTGATTTAATGAAGTCACTGTTCACAGCATCAAATCAAAATAAAGTTAATAGAACTAAATATACAAAATGAGCACAAATGAATACAATAATTTATGAAAATGATCAAAAATGGATAAAAAATCAGCAAAATGACAGAAATAGAAAAATAATATAGAAAATGAACTGGATTGTATACAATATAACCAAGAAAACAAACTAACAAAAAATTAAAATCTCCAAAATTAACAGAAATTGGCAAAATAAGACAAAAAAAATGAGCAAAAACTGATTGAAAAATCAGCAACAAAATGAAAGAAAAATCTAAAATTGCACAAAATATCATTGTAGATTTAAAAAAAAGAGTATGAAGAGACCCCCAGAGTGTATGCCCCTCATGTGTGCTGATGTAATGTGTGCTGCAGCAGGTTCATGTGGAGACACGAGGCGACTGTACACGCCGGAGTGAGCGCGGTCACGTACAGGCCAGCGTGTGTGACACTCTGGTCATATTTCAGTTTGCAGAGCAGACACACTTGGGGCTTTTTTTCCATGGCTTCAAATCATTGGGTGTGCTGCCGCATGTCTGCTTCATCTTTACAACCTCACAAGCTGTAGTGCCTGCAAAAGAATGTGATTCCAGGTGTTAGACACATCCTTAAAAGGTTGTACTGTATTTGAAGCTGCAGCATTGGATTTTAATTCCACTTATGGCCTTTTCCTCTGTCAGGCTGCATGGTTACGTTTACAGTGAGGTGTTAATGTGTAAAGAGATCAGATGTCGTCACTCATCAGACTAACACTCACTGATTTTGACTGACATTAAAACACTCTAATGCAGGGCCTGGACAATCCGAAATAAGGTTTCCAATCAGAAATCCTCGCAGTAAACCTTTTCATATCGATTAGTATAGGATAAATGTCAAATCCTTATGTCTTTCAAATGAAATGATGATTTTTAGTTTGGGGTAAAAGTTGCAGAAACCAGATTTGGGACTTTAAATGAAAATTACCTCAGTGCAATAACAACTTATATTGCTTTTCTGCTCAGTGTGATTCATTTTCTTGATTATTTTGAAGATTACTTTGATGGAACAAAGCAAAAATGAGGTAAAAGTTACAACAAGATGGAATTGACAAAAACCCTCAGAAATGCCACAAAAGATGAAAATGATGCAAAAGATACAACAGGACAAAAATAACATGAAAGACAAAAAGACAAGGATGGCTTAAGTGATGCAAAAATTATAAACACTACGTAAAAGATGCAAAAAGAAAAATAAGAATAGATGCAAAAAACACCCCAAAATGATGTAAAACATGCAAAAAAGCAACACAGAAAACAGGGAAATGAAAAAACAAAAAGAAAATGAAGCAAAAGGCACAAAGACATGAATGATATAAAAAGGCAAAAATAACATAAAAGACAAAAAAGACACAAAAGGCTTAATAACATTAAAACAATTTTAAAAAGGTGAAAAAGTCCCTTAGAAAATGCACCAAAAAGCACATCAAAAATGTAGGAGTAAATACATGTTAAAAAAATCATGATGAAAGATTCAGCTAGACAAAAATGATGCAAAAAGTACAAATGTGTCAAAAAAAACCCAGAGAAACAAAAACATAAAGACAAAAAGGAACAAATACAAAGTAAAAGATGCAAAAAAAATTAAAATGATGTGAAAGACAAAAATTGCAAAAGATGTGAAAGGACGAAACAATGTAACAGACACAAAAAAACGAAGTAAAACGTGAAAACTACATAAAAGATGCAAGAAAATAAAAAATCATGGAAAAGACAAAAAATTATAAATGATAAAAAATGCAAAAAGGACAGAAAAATATGTAACCGATGCAAAAAAGACATAAAGACACAACAAATAATATAAAAGATTCAACAGAATAACAATAATGTAGAAGACAAATGACAAAATGTGCAAAAAAATGTAATAGACACAAAAATGACATAAAAACACAAAAAGGTAAAAGTGATGTAAAGGACAATATGTAGACAAAATTGACAAAAGACCTGAAAGGATGAAAACAACGTAACAGATGAAAAAACGACATAAAAAAGTAAAAAAATATGGATAAGATGCAACAAAATGACAACACAATAAAGGAAACAAAAGACGTGAAACCATGAAAACAGATGCCAAACATGACATAAAAAGGTAACAATAAACAATAGGTTAGGGTTAAGCAACAACGTAAAAGTGATGCTAGCAATTTAACAAAAAAATGTAAAAAGACAAAAAGATGTAAAAAAGTAAATAAAAACTTAGATTAAAAGAATGACAAAGCACAAAATGTCATCAAAGACAAAAAATAATTTTGAAACACAAAATGAGTCAAAAACTGTTAAAGATGGAGAGAGATGAAAACATGATGGTGTGCAGAACTCTTATGTCTGGGACGGCAAGATTTTGTGGTGAGTAACAAACACTGTGAAAAAAATTAACCCTCCATTAAAATCACCTTTAGTTTAAAATGTATCATGATAATGCTTGTCTTGTTGCTGTGTTCTGTTTTTATTGATTAACACTCATTTCACCAGATTCATGGTGCATATACTGGACCTGCATTTTAGATTGAACCTTCTATCTGTATCCATCCATTGCGTGGGGTTAATCTACAGCTGGGCCTTTAGAATCTGATCGATACGTAACCGATACGTAAATTATTCCTCATAACTGGTTCAAATGCAAACATGGATGACGTCTATTAGGCTGCATCAAAAGAAGGAGTATTATGACAAAAATTAGCAAAATCATTGACAAAATGAACAAAAATGAGCCCAAAAAAACCCTCAAGGGAATGAAAATGAAAAGGGTTTTTAAGAAATTAACAAAGTAAGGAACAGAATCCATCGATATGAACATATAATGGAGTGTATTATTGATAAACAGCATAGAATAGAATAAAATGAGCAAACGAAGCAATAAAAATGGACGACTGAAACAAATGAAGGGGCAGTCATCAGCAAAATGAACAGAAAAAAATTGACCAATTATCATTAAAAAGAATAAAATTAACAAAACAAAAAGCAAAACCAACAACGGACAAATTCAACCGTAACATGAACAAAAATATCAAACCAATTTAATCAAGAACCAGAGAAACAATAAAAATGAACAAAAATAAACAAAAATGAACCAACAACAAAATCTAGGAAATTAGCAAAACTAATCAAAAATGAACAAAAAAATGAACAAAAGATAAACAAAATGAACAAAAATGGCCCAAATAATCAAGGAAATAAAAAAATTAACAAAATAATCAAGAAAATTAACAAAAAATGAACAAAAACAATGAAGAAAATGAACAATAATAATTTAAAAATGAGTGAAAATGAACAAAATAATTGAGTAAATTAGCAAAAATTAAAAAAGTAAAAAAAATAGTCACACAAAATCATTAAGGAGATAAAAAAATAATCAAAATGATCAAGAAAATGAGCAAAAATAATAACAAAATCAATAGAATAATCAAGAATATGAGCAAAAATAACAAATTTACAAGAAATTAAAAAATAATCAAGATCATTAGCAAAAAATAAACAAAAATAATCAAGAAAATGAACAAATTTTTTAAAAAGAACAAAAAAGATGCAAATAATTAAGGAAATTGACAAAAATTAACAACAAATGAAAGAAAGGGGCAAATAGAAAAACTTAAAAATAAACCAAAATGAACAAAATAATCTAGGAAATGAGCAATAATAAAAAATGAACAAAGAAATTTATAAAGTAATCCAGAAAATGGACAAATCTAAACAAAAATGAACAAAATACTAAATGAAATGTGCAAAAATTGACAAAATAATGAAGAAAATTTGCAAAATGGCCAAAAAATCAAGAAATAAAAAATGAGCGACATAATCAAGAAAATTAACAAAAAAATGAACAAAACAATAAAAAAATGAACAATAATAATTTTAAAAATGCGTGAAAATGAACAAAATAATTGAGAAAATTAGCAAAAATTAAAAAATGAAATAGTGAAAAAATAAAATCATGAAGGAAATAAAACATTGATCAAGAAAATAATGACAAAATGAACAAAATAATTAAGGAAATTTTAAAAATGAACAAAATAGTCAAGAATATGAGCAAAAATGACAAATTTACAAGGAATTAAAAAATAATCAAGAACATGAGCAAAAACTAAACAAAAATAATCAAGAAAATGAACAATTAAAAAAAAAGAACAAAAAAGATGCAAATAATCAAGGAAATGGACAAAATTAACAACAAATGAAAAAAGGAGCAGAAAGAAAAACTGAAAAAATAAACCAAAATGGACAATAATCTAGGAAATGAGCAAAAGTAAACAGAAATGAACAAAGAAATGAATAAAGTAATCCAGGAAATGGACAAATCTAAACAAAAATGAACAAAATACTAAATGAAATGCGCCAAAATTGACAAATTAATAAAGAAAATGAGCAAAAATATACAAAATCAAACAACAGCAGATATTTAGCCAGTAATGGCAGAGGAGAGTTCACATGAAGTCCGAGTTAATAAGTCACACACTGATGAATAAATACAGTCTGTTTGTCGGGTGAAGATGCAAAACTCCATAAAAACACAGCTTTTATGTCTTTTATGTTTTATGTTTTAAAGAACCACAGTCACCATTTAATTTCCTTAATCTCAGCATACAGATTAACATATTAAATAAAGATCCTGCCACTCAGCCCCCCCCCCCCCATGCCAGCATCCCTGGATTTAGAGTGGGATTATTCCAGGAATAAAAGCACCACAGCCACTTTATGGGAATATTTATTTGTGGTCTTCAGACAGAGGGGGGTGGTGGTGGTGGTGGTGTTGGGGGGGGTGCTGAGTCAGGAGCAGTTCCACAAGCCCATGGGGACGTTATTAGTCTGGATGGGAAGTGTTTACTGCACGCTTTAATAAACACAAATCAACCAGGAGACGCTGCCAGAAAGAACCAAAAGCACACCATTGCAAACTTTATCAGCACCACATCCAAAAATGAAATCAGGCGCACATTAAAATACAAAAATAAATCAGAAATGTCCCATCTCCTCAATGTGGAAAGTCAAAATCCATGTGTTTTTACAGTTTAAATGTAGCATGACATGATAAGGTGCATAAGAATGAAGACTGAGGGTGAAATAACAAGGAAAAAGAAGAAGACAATGATAAAGACACAGGAAGAGAATAGACAAAAATGAACAAAATGAGACCTAAAATGAATAATTATGAACAAAATAATAAAACAAATCATCCAAATAAGCAAGAACAACAAAACAAGTAAGACAAGTAATAAATATGGAAAAAGTAATTAAGATCATGAACATAAATGAAGAATGAAATAAGGATGAAATAAAAATGAACATAATAAACACAGATGATCAAAATCATGAACAAATGAATGTAATATCAATTAAATAATCAAGGAAATGATCCAAGATGGCTAAAAATAAAAAACAATAAATAAAATAAAATAAAAATAAATAAATAAATAACACAAAATCAACAAAATAATCAAGAAAATGAACACAAGTAAAGAAGACAGTCCACAAAATGACCAAAGGTTAATGTGAAGTAAATTAAATGTTTTTTTAAATGAGGTAATGCACAAAATGAGCAAACATCTGACAATAATACTGAAAATAAAATAAAGTAAAATAGGTCTCTCTCTCTCTCGCTCTCTTTTTCTCTCTGCCTTTAGGTCTGTCTCTCTCTGTCTGTCTCTAGTCTCTCTCTCTCTCTCTCTCTGCCTTTAGGTCTCTCTCTCTCACTCTCTCTCCCTGTTTCTACGTCTCTCTCTCTCTCTCTCTCTCTCTGCCTTTAGGTCTCTCGCTCTCACTCTCTCTCCCTGTCTCTACGTCTCTCTCTCGCTCTCTCTCTCTGCCTTTAGGTCTCTCTCTCTCTCACTCTCTCTCTCTCTGTCTGTCTGTAGGTCTCTCTCTCTCTTTCTCTCTGCCTCTAGGTCTCGCTCTTCCTGTTTGTCTCTAGGTCTCTCGCTCTTTATGTTTCAGTGTCTTTCTCCGTATTTACAACTAATTTTTCCCCTTTAATCATCATAAATTTGAATAAAATGTGTACTCCTGGGTAGTCCATATTTTTGTGGTTCCACTTCAGTTCATTATTTGTTTATTTTTTCATTTTCACAGTTACACTGATCCCTTCTGTCAACTACTTTGTTTCGTTTTTCTTTACCTTATGTGTTGTTTTTCTTATTTTTATGATTTTGTTCATCATTTTGTTTTATCATTTTGTTGCTTATTGTATTCATTTTGTTGTAAATCGGTTGTTAATTTCCGTTCAGTTTGATTCTTATTTCTATTCATTGTTACTCATTTTGTCACCTAAGTTCATGTCTTTATATAAAAAAGTGTTTTTTCATGTTTTGTTCATTTCTGCTCGTGTTGTTTCTTATTTTGTTCACTTTCTGGATTATTTTGTCTGTTTATTCATTTTATTTTGCCCATTTTTTTCTAATGTTGTTGCTTATTTCCATTAATAGTTTTTTGCTCATTTCATTCACGTTCATTTCCTTTAATTCTGTTCATTTGGTCGCTTATTCTGCTCAGTCCCTCTATTATTTTTCGATTAGGATCATTTTTTTTAAAATCATTTTGAAGTTTTGTTAATTTCTTCTCTCTTTGTTGCTTATTTCTTCACTTTTTGGATTATTTTGTGTATATTTAGTCATTCTGTTTGGCTCATTTTGTGGCTTATTATGCTCATTTCCTCCATTGTGCTTCGATTTTGCTCAGTCCTTTGGTTATTTTCTTCATGTTTTCTTCATTTTTACCCATTTTGTCGCTTACTTTTTTCGCTTTCTAAATTATTTTATCGATGTTTATTAATTTTGCTGGTCCTTGACACTCCTTTTAAAACGCCCCAAAACGATGCATTAATATTCGACGCTCCATATTTCCAAGAAGACCCAGAGCTGCTCGCTTAAAAATGCTCAAACCAAACGCTTAAAACCACAGTCCCATTTCCAAAGCACCCCTAAATAATTCAACCCCTTTCCATTTTATTTTTCGGAATTCATTTCCTTCCAGTCCGGCTCTCCGTGCGGTAATGTCGCTGTGTATTTATGACCGCTTCTCATTCTGCAGCTGCAAGCACATTTTCTGCAGAGAAGCATCAGCTGCCATTTATTCGTGTGCTATTCCTTCCTGTACTTAAAAGCGTGTTTCCCTTTCCCCCGATTGCAAAACAAAAATAGTAACATATTGCATTTAAATTTCCAAGAATTGTGAATTAATCCGTGCAAATCCGCGTCGTTTCTTAAATCTCGTGTTGCATGAGACGACAGCTTTGTTTTGCAGAGATTAAGCCGAAAGACATCGTGAGCTATAGACGGTTTAATGTTATTATTATTATTTTTATAGGGTGGTTTTCGTTTCCCTCAGCCTCATATACCGTGTGTATGTTTTCAGACATTTCTATTTTTAATTCTATTGATCGAAGTGTGTGGACTAGTTGTTGATATTTGCAGAAAACCTGCAGAAAACGTTATTACATTCCAGGATTCTAGAGATTTTTGATCGTTGACGTGCTATTACTATTGAAGGGGGCGAGAATGCATCGATTACACGTGATTATTTCGCTGCGTTTAAGTGCAAAGGCACTTTTAATTAGATAAAAATGAATTACAAGGTATTTAATACAGCGAGTAAGGCTATGTATTTACAAGGTGTCCGAGTCAGTTTTGTCAGGCTGGAAAGTTTGAAGAAAATGTCCAATTTTTGCAGAATTTTAAAGGGATTTGTTGGTGCGTAACGTCACCCATCACTGAATTAAACCTACCTGGAGCAGCCACATTAAAACATTCTGACATACGCTAAAAAAAAAAGTAAAACACCTGGTCTGATGTCGGAAATAAAGACAATTGAATATTGTGTTGGTCGGAAAACAAATATAAGTGCGCGTTTTGAGGATTTCAGCACCCTGGACAGCGACGGAAACAGCGCAAACGTAAATAAACGCAGATTATTGACACCTTTGTAAAGTGTAAACAAAATATTAACATGTCAAAATACAATTCAAAGCAGAACAACAAATTCTGTAAAAGACAACGTGGAACAGGAATGGTTTTGTGGTTTGGTTTATTTTTATTCATTTTCTTGATCATTTTTTAAAAATTGTTCTCTGTTGTCTATTATTTAGTTAATTTTCATGGCTATTTTGTTCAATTTGTTCCCCTTTTAAAATTCTTTTTTCATTTTGGTTAATTTTGTTGACTTGTTGTTTACATCTTTCAGAAAGAGATTTAATTATACGTTTTATTATATACGTTTAAAGAGTCGGTGCGTAAAATGCTGTGGATTCATCTACTACAAAAATGTAGATATTATGTCAGTCTATAATTATAACGAATAATGTAATTTTGTCCTATTTCTGATGGTGTGCTAATTACTTTCGTTCTTTTTGTTATTTTTATTGCTTTTTCTTAACTTTTTAAATGTATTTTTGCTGAGTTCTGCTCATTCCGTTTCTTATTCTGTCCAGTTTTGACCATTTTCTTGATGATTTGGTTGAGTTTTGCTGACGCTTCACACATTTTTGTTCATTTTCCTTTTTTGTTCTTTTCATAGGATAAATACAAACATGAGGCACCGAGAATTCACCAGAACCTTTTTATTTTTTCTTATTTTCAATGTGATTTAAAGCGTCAAATCAAAATTGAGACAATTAACTCAGTTAACTGTTGTACTGTTGTTATCTTTTATATTTCTAAAGTTAAAACACACACACAAATGTGGATTTTGAGTCGGAGCAGGCATTTATTGTTTATGTGTTTATTTTTTAATTGCTAAACTCTCAGTTTCATTGGTGGTGGCTTGTGGGGAATGTTTGAAAAGTGTCGAATCTTTTTGTGTTTTGTGGAGATGCTTTTGTACATGTAATGTGGTGTTCAGGCCACTAGGGGCGCAGCAGCAGAATCAGCACAGGAGCAGCGTAAGACGAGATTTGATGAGTTGTGTCGTTTTGTGTTGTATTTGAATTATCACTCATTTTTTAAAAATTTGCATGAATGGATTAAGGCGCTACACTACTTTGGCAGAGGAATACGCCTACATGCAAAATATAATATGCAAAATAGTATTATCTTTTCACTAATGGCCCAAATTTCCTTTGTAAGTGCTACATTCAAATGTTTGGTTGACTGCTTGGTTTTAAATGACACCCTTCAAATCTACGATATTTGTATGACTTAAATATAAATGTACCTTTTTTAACTTATGGAGATGACTTATGAATAGTTGAAATGGCACAGGGGCACCTCAAGCATTGGTTTCTTCCTGCTTCTTTTCAACCAGGTTCCTCTTTTTTCCTCCTGTGGGAAAATGTATGTTGTTGTTCTTAGTAATATTTTTATTTTAACTGTTAGAAATAAAGTAAACACAAACTCAGATTAAAAAAAAAAAGAAGAAACAGTTGAACATGGACTCTGCTGTCCTCGAGCCTAATCCGTCTGCCTCTGTGTGCGTTGGCGTCCAGGTAGAAGTGAGTGTGACCTCATTGTTCTGTACTGATGCTGTAATCACCTCTGACAGTCTGCCATTGTAGCCGAGTGTAGCCTTTACGTTAGTAACGTCACCTCCTTAGTCTGTCTGTGCTGGTTATATCTACTACTGTACTATGAGTGTTACTATTAAAAAAAGTAATAATAAAAAGTTTAACCTCATTATTGCCCCATAGGGAAATTAAATACCTGCATTTAACTCCAGTAGGAGCAGTGGGAACCATTGAAGCCACCTGGGATCCACCTTAGGTAGATGATACAATATGCCAAAACTATGCTGATAATTCAGTGTTACCCACCTGTGGAAACATTGGTATAGATGTCTCCTCATGGGCCATTAATGTGTATATAAATTAATTTGCTTCTTATTTTTTTATTTTGGTTATATGTAGACCATAGACTGTATACAGTATATTATGGACAAAGTGACCGTGACGTTACCCATTAATTTCTGAAGGGCCGTTTTGAGGCCAATCGACTCGTCACTTCCTGGACGACATATTGGAGCCAAAAACAGGATGTAACCATATTTGGACGAGCGGTAGTGGGGCTTACGTAGCGCTCATGCCAGGGGGCTCATGGGAGAGCTAACATTAGCTGCTACCTTACTGATGCGGTAAAACTTCACCACGCAGTGTCAAACAAAGTCATATTATGGTATTGTTCGTGTAAACACTTACCCACAGCTGCAGTCATACATAGAAAATATGATGCTCTGAATAAGTCCGACTTTGCAATAGCGAGCTGTTACTATAGCAACATGTCAATCAAACTCCAGCATGGCAGTCATTTGTCGGATTATTAATATCTTAATAACAAAGCAAAAAGTTAAAGATGGAGCATCATGTCACTTATTAGAGGGTCCAAATAAAACGTTTCAGACTATGATGACCCATGAAAAAAAATTATTGGCTTAGTATCTTCAGATAGAATCACATGTATCTCTATGGGAAAAAAAGCTTCCTGGAGCCTGAAGGTCGATTCCCCAGTGGCCAAGTGGTGGTATTACAACATAAAGTTACTTCCACATTGGCCTCACTGAACAGCCCCGGTCGTTGCCCCTTGACCCAGACCCAAGTCTGAAACAAAGTTTGATTGTTCTCCAAAAGACCTAATGTCTAACTAATGCAACAATATCAGTCTAGTATTTTAAGAAAAATACCGTTTACAGTTTGAAAACAGCTGATCAGCCCTGCAGAAACCTAACGGAAAAGATGAGCTGGTGTAAAACAACAGCCTTCTCTGCTGCCTTTGGATTAAATAAATCCATGGGATAATATCACATATGTGACAATTTATAATGGATGTTGCCAGTGATCATCATGATGACAATAAGTTTTCTTCATTTTCAGTAAACTGCTTCAATATAAATGTCATTAAAACATAACTGAATGTGAATGGAAATGTGGCTGTTTAATGCTTTATGTCTTTTTTTTTATTAATCAAAGTTTTAAAAACTATAGCTCTTGAAATTAGATCTGGAGCACAAAACTGTGAATGTTTACAATGTGTGTCTGTGTGAACCTGATTTATTTTTTCTTTCACTTTACAGAAAACCATGTAAAATGTCCTGTTATGTTTACAAATACTGATTCGCTCATGTATATTACTGTGATTGACTGATTGATTAAAATGCCCCTGGACCATGTGGTTACTTGAGGGTTGTCCATCCATACCTTTTCATTTGAAGACTTCCATGTGTTTTAGGGGCATGTGTTTTAAGTGATGTGAAAATTCAAATCATTTTGCATTCTGAGTAGCAAATTTTGTGTTACTTCAGAAACGGAAGTAGTAGAAAGTATAGTGATTGGAAACAGATCAAATAGGTGGTGATTATGATGACGCACATAATGTGCCTAAATTTTTAACATAAAATGTGCTGGGTTACAGTCATAGTTCCATCTGTAAATTTCACAGTCTGGAAGCCCATAACATACTCTTTCTGGAGATGTGTTAATTTCATTGGTATAGCTTGTCATACCTCTGCTATGGGGGCATGAAATATAATCACAATTAATTATATTTCAGTTTTGTGCTAAAATAATTCCAACAAAAATGCAATAGTTCTTTTTCAAAGACAGTTGAAGTGCCTCTTTAGGGAAACATTGTCATTTGCCAAACATTTTGTTTGGATTTTGGGTAATGGGGTTTGAAAAATTCCACAATTTTTTCAGATTTCACAAGATTATAACAAAGTCAATATCAAAACATGCACCTTACAAATGTACATATATAGGCAGCAATCACAATTTACTGAAAATTTGAAGTCTCTAGTTTGAAATATTTTGAGATAATGAAGTCTAGACCTTGCTGCAGATGTACATGGTGTGTAAATGCGCCAAAAATCGGACGTCGGGTACCGAGATTTTTTTTCTCTGGATCTCTCAGGTATATCAAGATAAAATTTTGGCTAAGTTAGTTTAAATAGTTACTCTTCATGTGGTAAAATTTTGAGGCAAATCTGACATGGTTGAGCAGAAAGTTTCTCTCACAATTCGTTAAATTGAAGTGGAATGACTCTGTGATTTAAATTATTCTTAGGATCCTGAAGATGTGTATATTTTTATATGTCTACATCGCCTTTTAGTGTCCATAGTCACATTCTTACTTGTTTGTGAATAAAATGAATCGAGTGAGCAGTAAATCTGCACAAATAATGAATAAATGATAAACTGTTATTTGATCAGTAAAGGTTAAATGCAAATAAAATGTGACCGTGACGTGACTCCAGTGGCTCCATCAGCTCTGGAATATGTGTGTAGTCTATGTTTCATTCAGCTCAGTGAATGTTGACCTCCTCCTCTTGTGTCTCCTTCTCAGAGATCCCTCAGTGTGCAGGCTGCAGTCAGCACATCCTGGATAAGTTCATCCTCAAGGTGCTGGACAGACACTGGCACTCCAAGTGTCTCAAATGTGCCGACTGTCAAACCCCGCTGGCAGACAAATGCTTCTCCCGAGCAGGAAGCGTCTACTGCAAAGAGGATTTCTTCAAGTGAGTGGCCTTCACCTTTCTGTTGTTCTGCTGCTGATGCTTTTTAAAGGCTGCACCAATATGGATGAAAAAGTCATGTTGCAGCCGCCCTGCGCCATGTTTACCTTCAAATCTCAGCTCAAAACTCACCCATACAGACCATTTCATAGGTTTGTTTATCTGTTGCCATTGTATGTATATACTGTATATGTTTATACTAACAGTTTTATACAGTGACCCTGAGTGTCCTGACAGGCACCTATAAATAAAATGTATTATTATTATTATTATTATTATTATTATTATTATTCAACTTGTCAAATTACACATTCAAACATAGACATGCAAACACTTAAATGAAACACAAGAACTACAGAAAATACAAAAGCTACTTGATATATATTTTTTCCATATTTTGCAAATTAGATCTGCCTAGCACCTACTAAATATGGGCCTTCAGTTTACAACCCCTTAAGATGATCTAATAATGCAGCCCATGTTTTACTGTGGCAACCAAAAGTCCATCTCCAAAAATTAGTTTCCTATTTCTTTGAGCTAAGAAGCTAAGAAATAAAATTAATTCTGATTAAGTAAAAGTAATTACAGCCTTAAATAAGACTTAAAAGCAGGCAAATTAATCATCCCATTTCAAATATGTGAGGTGGCTCGAACTCAGCAAGTTCTGATTAAATTCAAATATTAAATATTCCATATTTGATGTAGAAGTTAGTTTTTTACTTTTGAAAATCATGACATTTTTGTGCTAGAAGTAGAACATAAATAATTGAAAATGACAAGGTTTTGTTACATTTCTCTCACTTCCAAGTCAAAATATGAAGAACCCAAGATCATCTTTAAGCGCTTCACAGTTCAAGGCTGAAGCCTCAAAGACTGTACGGAAAGCAAACCCAACCAAACGTCTGACAGCAAGCCTCGGGTAGCTGGGCCTCTGCCTCGACCGCTCGGCGTTAGTGGACAGAGGAAGAGTAGAGATAGAACAGCAAACAACACAAACACATACAGGACCGGTCCATGGCCAGCAACAATAGTATCAATGCATATATCTGAAATGACAATAGCCACTCTCAATTTTATTTCTTGTCATATTTTTTTTACATTAATAGACTCTGTTAGTGTTATTTCTTCTTAAAAGCCTAAGCAATTCAGACTAAGCCCATATATATACTTATACATACCCTAACCCTATCTATCTATCTATCTATCTATCTATCTATCTATCTATCTATCTATCTATCTGTCTATCTATCTATCTATCTATC
>JAQQAE010008444.1:0-15213 GCA_029823295.1 Pseudamia nigra | reverse complement strand
ATAATGAATAAATGTGCAGGTAGGGGTGTGTAATACATACTTTATATGGGAGTTAGTCGTTGGTCCAGAACGGATTAGTTGGTTTTACATGTATTCCTATGGAAAAAGTTGCATCGGACAACGACCGATTCGGATAACGGCCGTGACACCGGAATGGATTATCATCATTATCCGAGGCACCACTGTACTTGAGTAGTTTTTCCTTAAAATGTACATCAGAGAGTAGTTGTTTTGCAAAATTACTGATTACTCAGTTACATTTGTGATGCAAAAAAATGTACCTCTACTCAGTTTCATATTTCCTGCCTTAATGAGTAAGAGTAAAAAAGTTGAAAAAAAATCTAATAATAAAGTACATTAAAAATTACCAAATAATCAAGCAATTTACCAAAATGAATAAATTAAACAACTACAGGAGCAAAATGTACCAAAATAATCTGAAAAGGTAAAATGAACAAAAAATGAACAAAATTATCAAGAAAATGAACAAAACCACACAACGCACAAATACAAAGTACAAATGAATAAAAATAAGAAAAACAAGAATGAAATAAATAAGCAAAATATCAGCAAAAGGATCAAGAAGGTTTATTTAAAAAAAACAAAAAACAACATACAATAACATTAGTAATAAACAACAAACCAAGCAACAACACTGGTAAAAAACAAACAAACAAACAAAAAACAGAAAAATCAAGTTAAAAATGAACAAAATAAGCCACAAAAGTGAAGAAAATCACCAAATTCATCAAAACAATCATGGAAATGAACAAAAAACACCAAAAATATCTGTTTGAATGCTTGTAATAAATACTCACTACTTAAGTAGTTTTTTATCAGATACTTTTTAACTTACATTTATTAGTACTTCTGCCTCTATTTGAATCATAATTATTGGTGTGTAGAGCAAACCGAAGCACTACTCAAGCAAAAGTACTGTTACTTTATGATTGTAGTGACAAATGATTAATTTATCACAGCCTCATATATTGTCTTTTTCACAGGTTATTTATCTACAGGTAAAAATGATGTAAAGATCACATTAACTGTCATTAATCCAGACAGTCTGGATCCAGAACCAACAAACTGTAAAAATATATGATGTTAGACATGGCTCAGATTTACTTACTGACAGATTTATCACTTAATTTGTGCCTTTTTTGTTGATTTAGTTGGTTTTTGTGGCCATTTTTGCTCATTTCTTCTATATTTTGTTGACTCTTTAATTTTGCTGTTATCTTGTTCATGTTTGTTCATTCACTTGATCATTTTGTTAATTTTTGCTCGTTTTACTTTATATCTTGTTGAATTTATTTAAATGTTGATTATTTTGTTCATTTTTGTTTATTTGCTTGATCATTTTATTTATTTCTGCTCATTTTGTTGTCCACTTGGGTGATTTCAGGTTCGATTTTCCTGGTTATTTGGTTTATTTTTGTTTATATGCTTGATTATTTTGCTAATGTTGTTGCTTATTTTAGTGAATTTCTTTAATTTGTCCGTCATGTTAATTACTTGATTATTTGGACCATATTTGCTTGGTTTGTTGCTTATCTCGTTGGATTTGTTTAATCTCGTTGGGTATTTTGTGTAATTTGGCGGTCTATTCAATCCATGTCATGTTCAGTTTTGTTGGTTACTTGATTTAATTTTGTTACTTGATCATTTTGTCATATATTTGGTTGATTTCAGGTTCAATTTTGTTGTTTTTTGGTTTGTTTTTTATGTACCGTACTTGATTATTTTGGGTTTTTTTTTTTTTATTCTACTCCTACTCACTGACGTGGCTGAATGTAACTGAGCAGAAGTACAGTTGCTTCCACCACAAATGTATCCGAGTGAGAGTAAATTAAGTATTCTTCAAAATATCTACTCTCATTTTTCTCACAAAACCTACTCCTGCACATGTAATGGAGTAAATGTGCTTGAGTACTACCCACCTCTGGTCATTAAACTTATAAGTAAAAGTACTTCTACTTGAGTACTGTTTCTGTTTACTCTGGAAAGGTGAAGTATTTGCAATCTGCAGTTCAAAGCAGTTCAAAGGTGTTGTACTTACTTTCATGTCGTCAGAGTGAGCGAGGCTGGAGAAGGAGCTGAAGGATGGCAGCACAGCCTGAGTCACAGCCATGAAGCACGTTGAAATAACACCGACTGACAGACTCGACACCCACAAGTCTTTGTTTGCTTGTTCTGATCCTAAATATCTTGTTCTGATTTTGACATGACCCCCGTGCTGATCCCAGGTTACAGTCCTCTCAGTGCTGCAGGCCTGAGCAGCAACAGTTTGTCACCAGTGTCCTCTGTCCCTCAGGCGTCCCTCATATCTCTGGTCCTCTCTTGTCTATCTCTGTCAGCTGCAGCTTCGACTCCAAATCTCACTTTTTCACGTATGTTTAGACCGTTAGGAGGTGGAGCATGTCTTCTGTCCGTGGCAATCGTGAAGAAACATAGGTCTAAAAATGCACCATCAAAGACAAACTTTTCTGTTGGAGACATCCTTTAAGACAGTGGCCACCTCGACACCCAGCCGTTGTCAAACTGAGACCTATTATTATCAAAATCAGCCAGGTGAATGTCATTTTTATTAGTGAGGAACAAAGAATTAAAACAATCAATGAACCAAATGAACATAATACTCAAGAGAGGGAACAAAAATGAGAAAATCACTAAAATCAACCAAAAAGGAATAAACTAATGAAAAAAATAAATAAATGAAGTCACAAAATGACAGAAATGATCAAAAAAAATCACAAAATAATCCAGAAAATGAACCAATGCATGCAGTTCACATGTGCACAGAGAGAGCCAGTGATAACTCTGAAGGAGCTACATCTGAAATCATTTTATGACTTAATTTGGGCTCTATCATCCTTGTACTTCAGCCAGATGATTTAAACTGATTTCCCAGTTATTTTGTGCCTAAGATTAATATAAGATATGAAGAAACGTATCGATAATACGAAGAAATGTACTGTGGATATTAAGTCACATTATGACTTGAGATATCCAGTTGAGTAGTAATTCCACTAAGTGTGGTAAAAATCTGTGGAGGAGTTTTCTAGTGATCCTGTGGAAACACACACACACACACACAACATTCAAAACAACATTCTGCTCAAACTGAAACCGAATCTTCAACAATATAACCAATATAAACCATGTTTACAGTGAGCATCACAATTTTCGTGATGTTTACAGTAAACAGTGTTGAACATAACGGCACATCAGTTTATTAATGACCTTTCACATGCACCTCACATTGTTTTTACCTGTAGGATAAACAAGATTCCCTGAAACAGCAAATTTCCCTGCTCAGTTTTGGGAAACATTACTTACTAAGTTGTAGTATCTTTGATACTATAGGTCAAAATATTCTTGTTGCAGATATTGATGAGGTGACCTAAGTAATATGAAGAGTTATGCAATACTCTATATAATGACCTTTGGATATATGTGAATATATATACCATGAAATTGACTTTGACCTTGACAGTATATTTCAAATTGGCATAGTCAAAAACTAAGAGGTATTTGGCATTTTCAACTTCAGTAAATAGCTAGAAATGTGATGAGTGATCTTCAAGGTCAAGGTCAAAGTCATTTAATGAGTGAGAAGTGTCCTGATGTCTAATATATCGCATATTAAAATTTGGTGCCTCTTGCTATTAGGTTTGGCACTATAGGTCAAAGTAGGCTTTTGCAATTAGGGTTAGGTGGTGGTTGCCATAGTAACCTGTCAGACTACCCATGTCCATTTTTGGACCCAAACAAACCATTTTTTGTTTGTTTGGGTCCAGGGTCTTTGGAGATACAGAACCAAACATTAATAACTTGTTTAATATACAGGTCTGTAATAAATTCCTCACATCTCAAAAGCTACTGACCACTTTGTTATGAGATACTTTTTTATTCTTATTTATTTTTTATAAGTAATCCAACTTCTACTTCATTCATTCTAATTATAAAGTGACTGTACATTTACTTGACTACTGTTTCTGTTCATAGATATCATATCATAGATATATACTGTATGTTTAAAAATGTGCATGTCTGGTTTGAATTCTGTTGCCCTGCTGCATTAGTCTGTTATTAAAAATCTTAGCTTGATGTAAAGGTGGCTGTCCGCTGCAATAAAAGAAGCAAAGTATAAGTCATTAATACTTCAAACTGAGCTTTTATTGTCGTTCAAACCGGTCTCTTTGTGACAGGCTGCTTTGTGAGTTCCCTGTTGGGACATGTGGCTGGGACTTCTGAGAAGACCTGTGTGTGAAAGGTGATTATATTCTGGCTTCTGTTTATCTGTGGACGGGGGCAGAGACAGCCTGCTGTCTTCTCACAGATAATGCACTGTAGACTGCTGCTGATCCCCGATGACGAGCCCTCCGCTGATAAAGATCCTTTTTCCCCTTAAGAGTGACGACTTCACAGCACATCCACCACACACACTGGAAGTTGCAGAGCCCACTTTCACAGAACTGAGCACCTACACACTTCAGGACACTCAGGACACCACACACATTCATCTACAGCTGGTTTGTTTGTTACTGTTGAGGTTGCATCAAGCTATAATGTGCTTCATATTTATTATTTATTACATAATTTACACATTTTGGGGCAGCTTTTCCCAACACCCAAAAGAGATATTTGATTACTCCTTGGGTCAAAAATTATGAAAAAATTTGCACCTACTGCTGTTATCTCTGTTTTTACTGAAAGTCAAGCCACATGTTGTCACATTTTATATATCGGTAAATGTAAAAAAATTAGAACAATATATTCATTTACTTGGATTTCATAAAAGTCATCATACTTGATATCCAAATCAAGAAAATGAACAAAAAGAAGAAAGAAAACAACACTAAACAAAATAATAATAAAAATAAAAATGTAAGCAAAAACGAAGAGAATAAACAAAAATGAAAAAAAGTAAAATGAGCAAATTAGCTAGCAAAATAAGCAAACTAAACAAAAAGTCAACAAACTAAATGTTGACCTCATTAATGTAGTTTTCAAGCTGTTTTCTGGTTGGCCAACCATATAACTCAGAAATAACTCCAGTGGTGAACCATGCACCAAATTTGGAATACATATTCCGCATACCCTAAACATTTAAAAGAAGTCAGCCAAAAATATTACTATGGTTTTTTTTATGCTGTTACCACATGCAAAATATAACATGCAAATTTGGATCCTTCATACAAAGTTTCACATATTATACCAAGATCCAGCTTGCTCTATGGTCATGCTATGTGAAAATATGGGGTCACATGCTGAGAATGACATCTGGCTTGAAAAACGGCCATCATTTTGTAAACTTTGTATGCTTACATTCTTTTGTGAAACACATAGGCCAATGTTGGTGCGTGAAGGATTTTTCTGACATTTGTAACGACAGTATCTAACACACGAGTAATTACGTCAGGGCTAACAATTGTGTGCTTCTGTCATCTAGTGGACATATTGTGTCATTGCAAGTTTAGTCTCCTGTAAAAACTGTCAGTGTATTGCAAATTAAAAATAAAAGCAAATATTTACTGTCTGTCACATGTTTTTGATTAACTAACAATCGAACTTCCTTAAAAAAATCCGTCTATTATAATGTTTTTTTCAATGTTACTGTTCAGCGTCCATGATTGCCGTATTTACAACATCCGGAAATCTTTGCTTCCATGGAAACCAAACACATGTCAAGAATTTTATTTTATTCGCTTTTAACTTACTATTTTGTGACGAGCGTGTTGATTATTCGTAGCATTAATTTATCTACACTTGTTAGAAAATGTTTCGAAAATTAAATGGTTAGTCCACAGAGTGCGAGTAAGTTGGGTAGTTAGCTACAGGTGCTACGTTATGCTACGGAAGTCGGTTTGTGGTTGGCTGGGGAACTGCTCTGCATTAATAGAACTTGTACCGGAGAAAACTACGCAATTCTGACATGAAAAATGGACAAGCTGTGATATTTCAGAGTAAGTTTCCGAGTTATTTTCAGTTCAATTTTTTATATATTGTGCTTGGCTGTAGAGTTTACCTGGGATACTTTTTGGACGTTTTGGTGTTTTCCTCCCACAGTTTTCAGCTGATTCACACCACTCAAACATCATAACGTCAAGCTCTTTCAGGGCATGTCGGGTTTTACTTTTCATAAATCTTATCTTTTGGAGTTTTTAAATAATTTAGGGATTTTTCACGCATTTTTCTCACAAGAAATGAATGGAAAACTCAAACGGACTTAGAGTGCCATGCCATGTGGTTACCATGGTAACGCTGCACCGTAGTTACATTTGATCCTTTGATTCATGACTTCTCCATTACGCCATTCATTACTAGCATAGTTAGTTCGATTGCTGTCAGAAAATATTCCAAATATGCCGTCCCACTGAGTTACAGTATGGAAAATATGAGCCTCAGTGTGAGAAAAGATACATGCAACTGCCTCACTATCGGCCGTATTAGATGAGGGATTTCAACAGACAGGTGTGTTTAACTCGTACTGTCTCACACAATTTCCACTGAAGCTACCTAAAAATGATATGAGTGCACATGTATCTAACACAGTGTCTTGTTTGTCTCTGCAAACAAAGCTGAAATTTCAGACATGTTTCTGACGAAGTGCAATCACATCTGCCAACACAGTAATCCCACGCAGTATCTCCAGAGAATGCAAATATTCTAGTTTTGTTGATTTTTCCACACATTGACAATTATTGTTCACGTTTACTCAGTTTTGTTTATTTTTTTGATTATTTTGTTAACATTTTTTTCAACACATAAAATGTATCCTTGTGTATGATCATTTTAACCCTCATAAAGCAACAAACCTAATGATGGTCAGTGACAATGATGCACATTGATAAAACATGCCTGGTTTAGTGGAAAATCAGTCTAGCCTGCAAACATTTGGTGGTAGATAAAACTGCTTTAGTACGTGTCATGGCGCCTGCTCAGACAGACATGTTTCGACCTTGTGACCTGCTCAAAGGAAAACAAAGAAGAACCCATGGGTGGTGATGTCTCATTGGCTTTTGGTCTGTATAGTTGCAGATGGAGGCGTCCTCACAGAGCAGAGTCTCCGGGGGACTTTGGAACAACCAAAGACCCGCCCCCTACAGCAAGGAAACTCAGGACATGCTGAAATGTGAGATGAATATGATGCACTGTTTGCATTCTTTGCATTTTCACACTGCCTTTCCAAAGTAAAAATGCACTCGACAGAGATGGGTATAACTGTTAGTGCCGTCTGTCTGTCTGTCCATGCTCTGACTGTGACTCTGACTGCATCTCTGTCGAGTACTAGTATTCAAATGAACTGAATTTGATCAGTGTCATCAAACCCTAACTTTTTAGCCTAAATATTTATCAAAATGGCAATTATTCATTCAACACTGTTATTCTTACTATTATATTTTGTTAATCAACATCCTACACTTCATTTTCTGTGTTGTGGTAAATTATTAGTACAAGAGTTTGTTGTTTTCTTCATAAGGTTTTGCAAGGACCAATACAAGCAAAAAACAAAAAACCAAATATACATGAGAATCAAAACAAGATTTAAAAATGAACAAAATATGCAATGATCAAAAATGAACAATGAATAATAGCAACAAAATATGCAGCATAATAAACAAAAATGAAAAAATAAGCAATATAATGAACAAAAATGGGACCAACTTTCATAATTTCTACAGGTTGAATAAATTCACATATAAGATAATAAGACATAAGAATGAATATTAAACTTACTTCATTCATTTTGATTTGATGTGAAAGGCTGCAAAAACAAGGGTAAGTCAAAAAAATTAGGAAAAATAACAACTAAAATGAATAATTGTAATGAATAATCTATATGCAGGGCCGCACTAATTTTTAAACAAAATCTTGTACTGATGTAGTGTCAGAGGGATGAGTAACGTCTTCTCCAGCACATCCCAAATATTCTTGATGTAATTAAAGTCTGGACTCTGTGGAGGCCAATCCATGTGTGAAAATAATGCCTCATGCTCCCTGAAAAAAATCATTGCTAGAAAACTCTAGTCATTCAGTATGTTCAGGTATCAGCTGGCCTTCATTTTGGGCACATAACGTGTTGCACTTAGACCTGAAGCAACCACAGATCAGGCTTGGACAGTCAGCTCTAGACGTGATAGAAACATCACCTTTTCTGCTTCTCTTACCCTGATGCAAACACCAATCTGGATCAATTTGAATATACAGTATAAGACAATTCTAAGACAACTTTAGTCGGGGGAGGGGGGCTTTTTTCCACAACTGCAGAAGGGTATTGTAATCATTGTAAAGGCTGGTCTGTATGTTTAGTCTTGTTCTACCTTTGTCCTCAGTAATGATGCAGGAGTCCAAGCTCACCAACATCCAGAGGAAACGCATCGGCGAATGCCTAAAAAGTGAGAACTAATGACAATGTTAGCAAATTATTTATATTGTTCGTATAATAGAAGACATTAACCATGTATCCCTCTCTGCCTTACAGATGGAACAGTGTTGCCACTAGCCTCGGATTTTAAATCCCCAGCTTCTCCATCTCAACCTAAAACCAGCAAATGTGTCACAAACCTCCTTCCACCCAGGCGACAAAGACGCAGCGCTGAATTATGTCGTGCAGGAAACAGCTACATGCGAGAAAAGTTTAAACCTGGTCCCACACGTATGTTCTTGAACATTAATATGCCTATATTTGTGCATTTACACACACATTGACTGGCCACATTAATACTGGGTTGAAGTTCCTACTTATTAAAGATGGTACAGGTACACTGTGGTCATACAGGGATGGACCTCAGCCATCATGTTTCCAGTGTTTACAGAGAAGGTTTACATTCTCTGTAAACCCTAAAGATGGTTGTGTGTGAAAATTCCAGTATACAAGCAATTTTTGAAATAATCAGACCAACAACCACGTCATGTTCAAAGTCGTGTAAATCACCTTTCTTCCTCATTCAGTTTAAACTTCAGCAGGTCGTCTTGACTGTGTCAACAGACCTAAATGCACTGAATTGTTGCCACGTGGTTTGATGATTAGATATTTGGATTAAAGGCTTGTATTAACAAGTGTACCTAATGAAGTGGCCAGTGAGTGTATAAGTTTGGCTGAAAGTGTACATAAATATAGCAGGCTTTTTCCATTAGTCTAGTTCAGTCGATACATTTGGCAGCTCATTGGGGTCAAAACTAGAAAAACATTACAAACTGTTAGAGCAAATTTGAACTGAAAATCAATTCACGTGTCATGGTATTTTTATGTACTTGACTCATTAAATGTAAGTGACAATAAGACTAAAAGCTGAACTAATGAACAAAAAGTAACAAAAAAGTGTATCCAATGAGCACTAGGTCAAAATAATTAGCACTATAAATCAAAAATAAACAAAATAATCAAGAAAGAATAACATTACACAGAAAAATAACACAATATTAAAAATAATTAACAAAAATTGAAAGAACATAAAGAATCACCATTTACAAAAATGTCAGAAGAACAAGGAAATTGACCAGAAGTGAACAAAAAAATAAATGAAATGAACAAAAACTAACAAAAATTACAAACAATGAAAAAATTAAAACGAATAAAGAAAATAATAAAAAAAGAAGTAGGTGAACCAAATAATCAACAAAACAAGTTGAAATGGTCAAAGAATTAACAAACAATTCAAGGAAATAAACTAAGAGAAAGAAAAAATAGTTGAGAAAATGAACAAAATATGAAAGAAAACAAACCAAAAGGAGCAAAATTCTAGAAAAAAAATGGAGAAAGATGAACAACATAGTTACATTAAAGTATAAAATTATCAAAATAAACATAAAAGTGAGCAAATGATGCACAAATGATTTAAGAAACTGGGAAAAAACCCACTAAATAATAAACCAAAGGGCTTTATGACACATTTTGGGTCCTGACTCTATGTTTGGAAAAGGCAGCTCTGTTTTGTCTTCCTCCTGTCGTCGTCTCATGAGGCTCTTCTCTCAGGAGACCTGGAGAAGGAGAAACGGAGGCTTCAGAACATCCTGGAAAAGGGAAAAGACGAGCCTGAAGTGACCCTTCCCAGGAATTCTCGTCCACGTCCAATGACAGAGACGCAGCCCACAGACCGCTACGACGAGGGTGAGACCACCTCATGAGGGCTGAACATACACTGGAACCAAACACAATCGTCTGACAAACCTGATGTTCTGGTTTTTCAGGATAAACCCTGAAATGGTCAAACACATATTTTACTTTTTACTTAATTGATTATTTTGATCATTTTGTTGCTTATTTTGTTGATGTTTTTTGGTGAAGTGTTAGTGGTATTTTGTTCATTCTGTAACTTCTTTGTTAATTTTTAAACTTTTCTCAAAGTGTTGCTTATTTTGTGACATTTGTTCAATTTCTTAATGATACTGTTAATTTTTGACAATTAACTTGACTATTTTGTTCCTTTTTGCTTGTTTTGCTCATTCATACTTGTGAGAATTTATACTTCACTGGTTTCTTCAGTTGCGTTAATTTTCTTGATGATATTAATGTCCCCTCCTTGAATCACCACTTTATCGTGGTGGAGGGGTTTGTGTGCCTGAGTGATCCGAGAAGCTATGTTGTCAGTGGCAACATAGCTTCTAGGGTCTAGGCAACAACCGTTAGGGTCTCCCAAGGCAAATTGGTGACAGTTCAGACTAAGAGTAATTCAGAAGACACTTATGACTATGCCTTCTTGTGGGCCCACCACCTGCAGGAAAGGTCATAAGGGTCCGGTGCTGTGTGTTTTGGGTGGCAGCTGAAGGCGGGGGCCCGGGTGGTCCAATCCCCAGCTACTGTACCAAAACGAGCTCCAACTGGGAGGAGACCCTAGGGCAGACCCAGGACACGCTGGAGGGACTATGTCTCTCGGCTGGCCTTGGAACGCCTGAGGGAGGAGCTGGAGTAGGGAGCTGGGGAGAGGGAGGTCTGGGCTTCTGTGCTGAGGTTGCTGCCCCTGTGACGCTGACCCGGATAACCAGAAGATGATGGATGGATGGGTATTAATGTGTTCTCATTTTATTCACTTTTTTTGTACATCTTTGCTCATTTTGATAATATGCTTGGTTATTTTGATCCGTATTTTCTAATTTTGTTGAATAAGTGTTTCTTTTTTTATTTCAACCTTTTTTATTCCTACTCATTGAGGTGGAGCAAAATGAGTAGGAATAGTAGGAGTAGTAACTGAGTAGAATTACATTTCTTATATCACAAATGCGAGGATTAAGGGGTAGAAAATGGATGGATGGATGGATATCACAAATGTAACTGAATAAGAATATAAAGCACTCTGCCAAACAGCTACTCTGTGCTACTCATACATAACATTAGTTCAATAGCTATTCATGGAAAATAATATTTCCATAATGGTGGTTTTCTTCTGGATCTAGCTGTGTAAATGTTGAAGATATGTCAAACCTGTGGACATATTACTGAATCAGCAGAATTTCCACTACAGTATGATGTCAGTTGCATGTCTGTAGCTTTATTTGATACCTTACAGTAGCTAGCACAGATAAATAAACTCATGCCAACCAAAATCTAACCTCCTCGGCTGAGGTAATGAACAAAATCATCAAGAAAAGGACTAAAAATGATTTAAAAATGAATAAAATTAGCAACAAAATAAACAAATGGCATTAAAAATGAATTAAATAATCCCAAAAATGAAAAAAAAGAGTAGAAGGAACAAAAATGAACATGAATGTAGTTTTTTTACTTTTTGGAGAAAATGAACAAAAATGAAAAAAATGAACAACAAAATGATCAAACTTGAACTGAAGGGGGAAAAAAACATCCATTAAAAATGAACATAAATTACCAAAAATAATCATGGAAATTAATTGATGAAAGGGGTTGAAAACTTACAAACAACTTTTCATAAGACTCAAAATGTAACATATTAATTTTGTGTCACATAATGATCTGGTTGGTATGAGATATGTGACCTCATGGGACATAATAGGCTCTGTATGTTTAAATTTATTTCATGAATAAATCAAGTATCAACAGTAACTCATTAAAAGTATTGTTATAAAAATATATATTGTGCTAATACTGTGTAACCTGCTTCCTCCGTAGTTCTAGCGGAGATCGAGGAGAGAAGACAGTTCTTGGTGGATATGGCGTCTCTGGGTCAGGAGAAGAAATACATCAACATGATCAACACAGAAATCTCACAGGTAAACAAGATTCACACTGAAAGACACAAATTAGTCATAAAAATGTAATTCCAAAAATAAAGTTACTGACTACCGTAGTCGCAGTTTTTTGCACAGTCTGGCTAGGGGAGTGACCAGCACATCGGAGCGACTTATATACTAAAGAATTTTGAGTACAGGGTGTTTGTCACACTGACAGCTGCTAGACGTCGCTCTAGGCTTGTGTACCTTCATCTGCCGCATCTGTATTACTGACAATTTAAAATGTAAACATTACCGGTAACAACCATCCTTGCCATCAGCTTAACACCGAATGTGCCACCACCTACGTACCCGGTGAGGCGGGGAGGCGAGCCACGATTTCTCCCTTCTGGCGTCAAGCGCACGGCCGTGGCTGCACGCTTGACGCGCGTTCCACGAACAAATGCGACCTGTTGTGCAGAGCGACACGGTTTTTCTTCTTCATTATGCATTTTTTGGCTCGTGCAACTAAGATTCCAGAGCGACATATAACCCGGAAAATACGGTACTTAAGTAGTCAGTAACTTTATTTTTTTTGGAATTTCATAATTTTGCTTTATTTTCATAACGTGGAATTTATTACAATCTAATGCTTGATCTTCAAACAGGTATTATAGTAATTTTTGTTTATTTTATTGTTGCTTGTCATTGGTTAGTTTGTCCATTTTTAGTTTGATAATTTTTATCATATTTTGTTCGATATCATGGTTATATTGTTCTTTTTTAAAATTTAATTGATTACTTTCTTCTTTTTGCATACTTCGTAGCTTATTTTGTTGATTTGTAAAGTTAACATAAGGTTAACTTTGCCGTTTATGTGACTACTTTATTCAGTTTTATTAATTTTCTTATTTTGTTAATGCTTTGCTCATTTCTTCATTTTGTAGCATGATTATTTATTGTACATTTTTGTTCCTTAGTTTGTTCATTTTGATCATTTGCTTGATTTTTTTTTTTTTATTTAATGGATGATTTCCACCTGTTTAACTACCAATGTGAGTAGAAGTGCATATTTCTCATCACAACTGGAACTGAGTAAGAGTAAAAAGTTCTCTCTGAAGTACATTTTATAGGAAAAAGTACTCGATTACATGTAAAGGAGTAAGTGTAGTTGAGTACTACCCACGTCGACCTACTGTAAATATGCTTGAATGCGGCTTCGGAGCTGCCTCTCCCACATCTTTTTTTAATCATGCATGTGTTTATTTCAGCCATTTTATTATTTTGTTCATTGTTGTTAGAGTCTGTCTGCATCATGGTCGGCAACCTTTATGATCTAATGAGACATTTTTGGACAGAAGGAAAATAACTGTCTACAGCCTCAAAAAAATATTGAAACCTGTTGCATATCACATGACATACGACCCATGTTCTAGCTGTTAACATCAATTTGGACATTAGTTGATTTTTTTTGTTGCTTTTGTTGATATTTTGTTCATTTTTGTTGTTTTTAAAAAAAATATTTCTTGATTTCCATGATTATTTTGTTCATTTTTGTTATTATACGATTATTCATTTTTTGGAATTTTGGTTCATTCCACGATTATTTTCATGGATTATCCCACTTGTTTTTGATTATTTTTGCTCATTTTCTTGTTTATAGTAATTTACCTGACTATATTTTTCCTTTTTTTTACTATTTTGTCAACTATTTTATTCATTTTGTTAAATGTTTTGTTAATTTTATTGTTCATTTTCATTCAAATTATTTTTTGTTCATTTTTGATCATTTATTATATTGTTTGATCTTGTCTATTCTCTTGATGATTTTGTCCATTGTGTAGATTGTTTACATCAGCTTTAGTTTAATTTTGTTCCATTTTTTTTCCTTTTTGTCCATGTACTGTAGTGCTTATTTTTGATTAATGTTTCACTTCCACCATTGGACCTTTGATCAGTGATGGAAGTAAAACATTTTTGCTCATTTGCTTAACAATATTGTGTATTTTATTTACTATTTTGTTCATTTCTTCCTTGTTTTTGTTATAATTTTATTCAAGTTTGTGAAGTTTTGTTGATTTTCCTGATTATTTTTGTTAATTTTTGATTATTTCATTGATCGTTTTTGCTCAGTTGTATCTTAATGTTGTTCATTTTTGTGGTTTTGCTCATTAACTTGATTATTTGTTTTTCTTTTTGTACATTGGTGTCTTCAGTTTTGTCTGAAGAAGTGTTTTCTTCTTTTTGATTCATGTGTTACTTCCATCAGCGGACAAAGCTACAGGAGCCACTGTAGTGGAGCTAATCGGCCACATGTGGCCCTGGAGCCGCTGGCTGCAGACCCCTGATTGCGGGTCTATAGCCACACACAGTGAAGTGTATCCTCTATTTAACTTGTGATGCACACCCGTGTCATGTGTTGTGTTATGACTGCACAGAGACTCCGAGAGCTGGAGCTGATGGACAAGACCTGCAGACACAAGAGTGACACAGTGACGCCTGAGAGGAACGAGAGCTGCGGGGGACACATGATGGACAAAGTGGACTTTAAAGAAACTGAAGAAGAGGATAACGACTGCCTCTGACCATGTTTTGTCTCAGTTTCACATCTTGTTTTTACTGGTTTTCTGCCATCAGTAATGACATTTCAGCATGTTGTAACTGAGCTGGTGTGAGTGAAGTTACTACACTCTCCATAAATTTTAGACATTGTCAAGGTTCCCATGTATCTGACTTACAGTAGTGCTTAACACAGATACAGTTATTATAGTGGGTGACTTTAATATTCACGTTGATGTTATACATGATAGCTGTAGTAACACCTTTACCTCTATTTTAAAATCAGTTGGCTTTGTTCAACATGTAAACAAACCCACGCGTTATCTAGGTCACACTTTAGATCTGGTCGTGACATAAGGTGTAGACATTGAACACCTTGTCATATCTCTGCACAACCCTCTCCTCTCTGATCACTGTTAACTTTCAAATTTACCTTGTTAGATTGCACATGCAAGTCCAAAGAAGTTTATCACACTAGATGTTTATCTGCAAATTCTATCAACAAATTTAAAGATTTAATTT
>JAQQAE010008443.1:0-15215 GCA_029823295.1 Pseudamia nigra | reverse complement strand
ATGGCAGGCTCTAGGCATGATGGGTGCCCCATGACTCCCCTGTTGCCCCATGACTCTGGAACAGGGAAAATCTGGATGCGTCAGACCACATGACCTTCTTCCATTGCTCCAAAGTCTGATAACTGTTCTACTTAAGGCTACACAGCTGTTTAGACCCAATGCCTTTAGTTTCCTTCTCACCACGTGTTTGGAAATCCTCTTACTTTCACTGTTAAACATAGCCCTGAGTTCTACTGTTATTTTATGATTTGATTTCACCAAACGTTTAAATGATCACCATTCAAAATTTTTTTCTGACCCCATTTCTTCCTCGAAGATGATGGTTCCCCACTATCCATGCAGTTTTAATAATATGTTGGACAGTTCTTAACTCAATTTGAGAAGTTTCACTGATCTCCTGAGATGTTTTCTTTGCTTGATGCATGCCAATAATTTGAAATTTCTAAAGCAGATTAACATCTTTTCCACAACCACAGGATGTGTCTTTCAACATGGCTGTTTAAGAAATGAGAAGCTACTCACCGCATCAGACTGCATCAGTTAGGTTTAAACAACTTGTTGCCAGCTGGAACATACTCACCCATGCAATAATTATCCAGTGGGAGGCTCTTACCTATTTGCTTAGTTAACTCCAGGTGCTGACTTTTTTTTGGCCAGGGAGTGTACTTTACACACCGGCTTAATTTGCTCCACATCACTTTGGAGATCCCCAAAGCACCACCACACCATCAACGTTGAGTAACTTTTCTTCAACAACAGCCTCATCTTCTCAGGATATCTCTATGTCATGGCTGCATCTATTTCACTGCCCTCAGCTCCGCATTTAGCTCCACATTCGGCCATTCTGTTTACTTCTCCAGCAACTTACAAATAAAAGTGGCGCAAGAAAAGGTAGACTGATTGGCTGTTGTCACATTTCCTTCTTTTTCTTCATAATAACAATAAATGCCCTTACCATATGGTACTAAGCTAATACTGGTCACATTCAGTTACTTTAAATTGTCTCAATCTGAATAAAATATGTAGGTGTTAAACTTTGGTAATAACCTTTCCAGCTTCTAAATTAAACGGAACTTTTAACATGTAAAAATGTAATAACAAACCACATGAAACTTCCGTCTAATACACTCGAGGTATTAGTGGAATTAAAAGTCAAAGCAGCCTTTTGATACTTCAAGTCTGACTTAACCCTAGTTACCTGGAGCTGCACAGAGTCCTGTGATCACATGTCACACTAAAGGCATTTTACAGAAAAGAAAGTTATGCTTTCAAAGACAAACTGGCCTTTATGAAGCTTTCTTAACACATACAATAATTCAGTGAGACTGGTTTAAAGTGAGCTCTGACTGCCAGTCAGATTAAAATCTGTGAATACAAGGCACATGGCCAAAGCACAGTGAAACATGACAGAGACTTCCCGTGGTGAGTTTATGGACAGTCCCGGGATCAACCCAGCACAAACCTAATCTTGCTCTTTCCCTTTCTCTCCCTCTCTCTGGGTTTGACTCCAACGTTCAGCCCCAGAGCTGGAGGTTGTTATGTCAACTCTGACAGTGCTCATTACCAGCCTTTACACTCTGAATTGGAGTTAACAGGCTTTGGCCCAGGCAGAGGCCAGATAGACCCGACTGGTACAATGGGATCAGTGTGTGTGTGTGCATGTGCTGAGAGTTAATCACAAAAACACTCTTTCATTTCTAAATCACACCCCAAGGCCAATGTGCATTACAGCAGCAGTGATACACAATGTACAGTGACATGCAAAGCTTATTCTATTTTATAAAGGCTGATAACGTTCTGCTGCCAATAGCCCAACTGAGTAAGTACCACTAGTGCTTTAAGAGCTTTAAGTACCAACGTTCTGGCATAACAACACAAAATACAAATATTAAAATAGTAATAAGTTTGGTGTTTCTGGCCTGTTCTTGAAGGTAGAGGAATGGTCTTCCAGGCAACAGAGAATCAAGAATCAACTGGGCCATCAGAATATTGTTTTGTATTTGAAATAACTGTTTAATTGTCAATTTACCACAAAACAAGCAAAATGTGTCACAGATCTAGGCAGTACAGTTTAGTCAATATAATTACAATAAATGCAAATGACAAACTCTCAGCATAAAACCGATAACACAAATCAACATCACACGAGATGGTTGTGTTTTATTTATTACTAAGAATGCCATCCATCATCCATCCATCCATCAATCATCTTCCGATAATCCTGGTCAGGGTCACGGGGGCAGCAGCCTTAGCAGAGAAGCCCAGACTCCCCTTTCCCCAGCTCTTCTGGGGGGACTCCAAGTGTTCCCGGGCCAGCTGAGAGATATAGTGCCTCCAGTGTGTCCTGGGTCTGCCCCAGAACCCCCTCCCAGTTGGAGCTGGTTTTGGCAACCAGGGACTGAACCACCCAGGCCCCCGCCATCAGCTGCCACCCAAACCATACAGCACCTGACCCTTATGACCCTTTCTGCAGGTGGTGGGCCCACAGGAAGACATAGTCATAAGGGTCTTCTGTATCGCTGTTAGTCTGACCTGTTACCTAGGACCAGTTTGCCTTGGGAGACCCTACCAGGGGAGAATTACCCCTGACAACATAGCTCCTATGATCGCTCAGGCACACAAACCCCTCCTCCATGATAAAATGGTGATCTCAAGGAGGGGTACTAAGAATCCAAGACAAAAATAATAAAAGATTCAAGAAATTTTTGTAAATGAGTGGGTTTGGGGTGTCAGTAAGGTCAATGCCTAACAACAACAAATTGCCACAAATGCTGCTAAAAGATGAAATACCATGTTGAAAATGGCAAAGAACAGAAGTGCAAGTCTAAAAGATGCAAAAACACATTAAAATACTAAATTACATAAAGGAAAAAAGATGACAAAAAACACTTCATAAATTATGCAGAAGAGAAAAGACAAAAACAATCAAAAAAGATGAAAAAAAATTGTTAGATTTTGTCCTAATTTTAAAAATGCACTGTCACTTGATTAGACAAAAAGGAAGAAAACAGAATTAAAAATATGAAAAAAATGTGCTAAAACAAGAAAAACAAGAACAAAAAGCAAAAGTTACACACAAATGAAGTCATGTGGCTCTTAGAATTTGAAATTAAAACCAAATAAAATCTGGAAAAAAAAAACTTGGTACATTTGAACTTTGACCTTGACAACAATGCCAAGACCAAAGTTCAAACTTGACCGAGCTCTTAACTTGATACACCCAATGACCCTCAACCTCTCCACTGATGAGTCAACAAGCCGAAGGTTGTCATCACTCGCGGACTTCAGCCTTGAGCAGGGGTGTCAAAACCATGTGCCATGGAGGGCCAAGACCCTGCAGGTTTTCTTTCCAACCAGCAGATGTTACTGATTAGCTCCTCCCCCTCAAATTGAAAAAGTGCTGATCAATGAAATCACCTGCTTCGGTGACCAGCAGAACAGAAAAAACTGCAGAATGTCAACCCTTCATGGCACATGGTTTGACACCACTGGCCTAGAGACTGAAGTGCAAAATGAGCACAGTCTGAGCTATTACTCAGCCAAGTGTTGCTGCTGACAATGAATACTGAATAAATGCTAAAGACAACTGAAAAGCGTATACTGTATTAGTGCAAAGACAGTAAGCTTTTATAGCCTTGTGAAGGTCTCTGATTGTCACTGTGGTCCCCTTCTGCTGTCAAGTGACTCTTCTTGTTCTGCCCAGCCCCCCTCCTTCAGCATCTCTTGGACCAGCAAGCAGCCCTGATAGCAGTGATTACACTTGTGATTAAGTCTTTCCTCTTCAAACAGGCCTCGTGTTTATATAGGCCCTGATACAGCAGATGGGATAAAGAGCAGGTAGTGGTGTGTTTGTTGCACTGTGTACAGGTGTGTACGTCTGTGTTTGCTTAAAGGGGAGGATGAATGTCATTACGCCCAGGCTCTGTGCTCATACAATAATAATGACACACTGAATGCCACTGTGCATATTACAGCTCCTTTTGCCTGATTTGTTTCCCCTCCTCCTACATAAGTCTGTTTAAACCACAGTATACTGCGCAAACACATGCCGCTTTACATCCAGAATCAAAGACAAGCGGATTTGTCTTTGCTATAGTAGGTTTGAAACGAGCACTGGTAGATTTACTTTCCAAAAAGGTTGGGTCGCAGTGTAAATAAGTAATAAAATGTGATGGTTTGCAAAATACTGAAGTACAGTAGTGCCCCAGGTAACGAACGCTTCTATAAACAAAAAATTCGGGTAACAAAAAATGTTTCGGGTTACGAAATTTATAACCCATGAAATTTCAGTTTACAACTTTCGTGATTCAGGTTACAAATTTTTCACCTATTGTTTCACCTAATTTTTTTCACTTTTTCACCTAAAATACTGCTTCATTTTGTGTTTTTCATCATGGGACCTAAGAAAAACGGTTGTCTCGGTCTCATCCTCCTCCGATAAGTGTCTTTATTAATCAATAAATGTGCACATATGGGTGTGTAATACATACTTTATATGGGTGTTTTCGTGTGTCCAGAACGGATTAATTGGTTTTACATGTATTCCTATGGAAAAACTCGCTCCAGCTAATGAGTGATTCGCCCAATGAACGTGACGCCAGAACGGATTAAATTCATAGCCGGGGCACCACTGTACTAGATTTAATCAACAAAAAAGAAATTATACACCATAAAACAAATAATTCTCAAAAATAGCACAGACAACATGGGGCTGCTGCCCCAAGACCCTGACCAGGATAAGAGGAAGATGATAGCTGAATGGACATTATTTTACTTAAAAAAAAATCTGCCTCCCTGGGATGCTGTTTTTACACCCTGTCACGTTAAAAGCCTGTTGACACTAACTGAAACTGTGAGAAGTTCCACCAGCTGTGTTTTCAACCCTTTTCCAGATTTCCCTTCGTACTGACCCAACTTTTTCAAAACGAGTGGCTGTTATGAAATAAAAATTGTTACTTTTATTGTTTTAAATGTTTCTCAGTTTCAACATTTGGTTTGTTGATTTGCAAAATAGCACAAAGACATCACATTTTGCTGCTGGTTATATTTTACACAGCATCCCAACATTTTTGGAAGCAAGGCTGTACTATTTAACTGACAGCAAGTGTGTTATTCTTAGCCAATGTTTTTCTGCTACAGTACCTCCACATCTGTCCTAAACAAGTTGCTTTTCCATGTATTTTAATCCCTGGTTCGAATAAAAGGAAAAAAGTGCGAGGTGTCCCACTGCTGCAGCACTGTAACCTAAATTAGCCTGGACCACATGAAAAACCGTCGTCTCTATTCCAGGCTGGGGCGGGAAAATTACAGCCCTGCTCTCTCTACTCTAGCATTAAACCTCAATTAGTGCGCAGCTACTCCGGTGACATCATCACCAACGGACCCAAGAGCCCTGAAAATAAAGGGTGCTTTGGCTTTCCAGCAGTAGGCACTCGCCACCAAGCCTCCTCAAAGCATCCAGGTACTCGGTCATCAAACTATACATTCTGGGAAGAAAGGTGACATGCTTTTCATACAGCCTGAAAAAATAAAAGTACGTGAACTTGTGGCCTGGTTTGGCTAAGTTTACCAGGAATTTTAATCCCGAGTACTAACTGGAGTTTTCCCCAGAGACGAGAAGTCAGCGAGGCAGGATGAGAAAATCTCCTGTATGACCTTAGACAGAGGAGGAGGAAGAGGATGAGGAGGGTGATAAGCATGGCTCCTGTCCAAACACTGACAGTGTGTCTGCAATCCATTCCCCACTAAACAACTACTATTACACAATAAACTCAGCAAATGGTAGGCATGTTGTTTTACGGTACGAACGCAGAGCTTCAACGTGGTCATTACAGGAATGAGCTGGTCGCTGTTTACATCTCAGGTAACTAATACCGTACATCTGTTCCACAAAGATAAACGTCTAGACAAACACATGACCATGAATGAGGAGGGATGGCCTCATTTATTAAGGAAAAGAGGGACTGTTTCCTCCCATCATCAGTCTGCACAAATCTGTCAAGTATCTTTTTTTCACTTTCACAGTCACTTTTTTGGGAGTTTCTACTGCATTTTGATTATAATTCAGGGCACGTCCCACTGAGAGGAGGCCCCGGGGAAGACTCAGGACACACTGGAGGGACTGTGTCTCTCACCTGGCCTGGGAACGCCTCGGGGTCCCTGTAGAAGAGTTGGATGATGTAGCCAGGGAGAAAGAGGTCTGGGCTTCCCTGCTCAAGCTGCTGCCCCCACAACCCCCGACCCCATGGAGAAGCAGTAGAAGATTGATGATAGATGATGTCCACCATTTTTGTGTCTGAGCCTAACGTTCAAAGAAATGATTGAACATAACCCTAACCGAACAACGTACAAGTATAAGTTACTAGTGATCAACCGATATGGGTTTTTCCAGGGCTGATACCGATTATTAGTAGTTAAGGAGGCCGATAACCGATATTTGGATCAGATATTCATTTGCAGTAAAAGTGTAAAAATTGGCGTAAATATGTTGAATAATACAAACACTTAACTTTGTTTAAATGCCCAAAGCATGTTTATTTGACCAAATAAATAGAAAATAAATAGCTCCAGAAGTGCATGGATCCAAGACTCACAAGTTTTTGTAGTAGCCGTGAGCTGTAGAGTTTTTCACGTGACTTTCACCCAAACACACAATATTCTCCACATTACATATATTCTCCCCATTGCTAACGCATGGTCTACTGAGTGTTTAGAGCCAGACCGGACAACTAATGTTATGGTAAGAACTAATCAGCACCTTAGCCTGCTTCGCTACAATAAAACAAGTGAATTGAGTTTTTTACGTGTTCTCGCTCAATCACACATGCTTTTACTATCATGGACTGTTGATATTATCAGCACCTTCTTTCAAGTAATCCACAGACATGGCAGGAGGTACATAAGAGCAGAGTAAACATTAGCTTCCGTAAGAGCAGAGTAAACATTAGCATTAGCTAATGTTTACTCTGCTCTTACATTATTCTGCTGCACTTAGTAGTAGTCGTGAGATATAGAGCACTGGGATGTTTATTACAATTTCGGGAGAGCTTTCTGCGTTCCGTGTGTGTCAGCTGTGTCCTCACACACACACATACGGCTTGCTTTCCCAACGGGATGGCGCCATGGGCGGAACAATGCTGGACACAGAAGTGACAGGAGAGAGAAAGGGCAGCTGTATGAGCCGAAATAAACCAGTTTTTAATTGATTTATTGATATCGGCCGGTCGGATTTTTTTTAAAAACCACCAATACCAATATACGTCAAAATTCCAAATATTGGTGCCGATCATCCGGCCAGCCGATAATCGGTCAACCTTTATAAGTTACTATTCTGGATGATTTCCTCCAAATACTAAGAAATTTGATAATTCGTGTAATTTACAAACAAAGTTCCAATGGAGTTGTGTAAAATGTAAGTTTAACAAAAACAATACAATGTTTTGCAAATCCTTTTCAACATATAATCATTTGAATACACTACAAACACACCAATATTTAATGTTCAAACTGATAAAGCGGTTTTGGATTATTGGCAAATATTCACTCATTTTGAATGTGATGCCTGCAATACATTCCAATAGAGCTGGAACGGGGTCATGTTTACCACCTTACCACCATATTCGTCACCCTTCCTTTAACAACACGTTCCATTAGAGCTGGGACAGGGTCACCTTTACCACGGTGTTCATCACCTTTCCTTTAATAACACTCAATATGCGTTTTGGAAGGGGGGACACTAATTGTTGAAGCTTTGTAGATGAATTCTATCCCATTCTTGCTTGATGTACGACTTCAGTTATTCAACAGTCCGGGGTCTCGTATTTTACTCTTCATAATGTGCCACACATTTTCCATGGACAATAGATCTGGACTGCAGGTCAGTCTCGTGCCCCCACTCTTTTACTACAAAGTCACGCTGTTATAACACGTGCAGAATGTGTCTTGACATCGTCTTGCTGAAATAATCGGGGACGTCTCTGAAAAAGACATTCCTTAGATGCAGCAAATGTTGCTCCACAACCTATTTGTACCTTTTACCATCAATGGTATCTTCACAGATGTGCAAGTCACCCATGGGGTGCAGGAACACACCCCCATACCATCACAAATGTTGGGTTTTGAATTTTGTGCTGATAAATATCTGAATGTCCTTTTCCTCTTTAGTCTGGAGGACATGACGTCCATGATGTCCAAATGCCAAATGTGGATATAGACAGGCATCATATTCAAAATGAGTGAATATTTGCAAAAAACCAAGAGTTTATCAGTTTGAAGATTAAATATCTTGCCTTTGTAGGTAGCATACTCAAATGAATATTGGTTGCAATGATCAAAAATAAAATGGACAAAATATTCCACAAAATGAACAAAAATTCTGAAAAAAATGATCAAAGTAATCAAATAAGTAACAAAATTCTCAAAAAATAGCACAAAAATCCAAAACATGTTATCTTTCAGTCAACAACTACTGCCAGATGAAGCAATAGAGTTGCAATAGAGTTGTCGAGAACCACTGATTTATATCATTAGGTTTCTCTGCCTGTGTGGCTTCGTTATGGACATCACATTTCCAAGTCTGCTACTGTACATCATCATAGCATCTAAAATGAGAAGCGAGACTCAATAAGCTGGTGTTGTTCGGCAGTGCCCTAGGTTTCCAATCCACGGCGAAACACTGACCCGTCTCCCTGTTGGTTAGAGAGGTGTGCTCTGGTCTCTGTTGCTGCAGGGTTTCTGTTACTTTATGTCGTACAAAGCAGGGAGCCACTTGAACAGAGCTCGGCAGGGGAGCGCTCGCAGGCACCACCTTGTACCTTTCTCTTCTTTGGAACACAGAGACGGTGTTCCCCCACACCGTGAATTATGCATCACTGCTTCCAGCTACTTCCCACCAGTTGTACAAACAGTCTGCCTGAGGACCGCCAGTGCTCATCAGTTGTACCTCCACCTTGCATCTTCAAAGAGAAGTCAATCACACTATAGATTGTTAGTACCACCCAGTGGATTTACTAAACTTTTACTTAGTCTCTCACAGGTGCAGAGAAGGGGATGAGGCTCACATTTCTCAGGAAGTGGAACAGATTTTTTTTTTTTTTGTCGAGCGCTGACAAAAACTTTGGGAGAGGGGTAGGCGAGGAAGGAGGAGGGGGACTGAGATCAAAAGCCTGCGAGTTCCTGGCGAGCGGACCCAATCAGCCGAGAGGGCCAAGGAGAGGAGGAGAGACAAGCGCTTCCCTTTTAAATTGATCCCACTGAGACCCTCAAGGTTCCCCTCGCAGGACTCGCAGAAAAGCGATAAAAATCTGGCCCTGTGGATCAGACGAGAGGGGAGAAGAAGAAGAAAAAAGTGGGATTTGGGGGGGGGGCAGAAAGAACAGAAGAGGAGCTGCGGCGTGAGAGCAGCCATTTGAGGCAGATCAAGGGAGAAGCAAGGGGACAAGAAGGATGGGCTTGTTCTCGGCGGGTGCAGCCAGGTAGCATTATATGCCAGAACAAGGAACGGCCGAATCAAACCTCTGTTATACGTCTGATGATGATGTGCTTCACCAGTCAGCCACTGGTATATCTTTATTCTGTCTGGGTGTTGGCACCAAAATGCATTGGATCATGTAGCACTGGCCGGAGATCAGACTCTGGACAAAAGCCACTGTCATTATCCGTGGCATGTTCGGCCTCAAAGGAACAAGTGCTATCAGAGCAACCCAGAGAGCCAGTGGCCTGCCAGACGAAGAACAGACCTGGACCATAACGACACCAACACACAATGGAGTAAACCATGTGTGTCCATTCCAAAGCCAAGAATTGATTAAATGGAACAATATTAATTCATTTTCCCTTCTGTTCTACTTTCATCAGAAGGAAAATTCAATTCTGTGCCGTCAATCTATGATTAATAAAAAGGTATGGCTATTAAAAAAAACAAGACTAACATTGTAATACAATTTTATTCAACTTATACATTTTTTAATGTCTTTCTCCTTCAGTATTCTCTCTTATCCTCCTGCAACACACCACTGCACTCGAGTGCAGCAGGTCTTCAGATAGTTTCACAGAACCTCTGTCATTCTTTTCTTAATGTCTGACGCACACTCAAAATATGTTCCTTTCAGCAAAGATTTGATCTTAGTAAAAATAAGGTCACACAGTGGCAGATGAGGTGAATAGGGAGGGTAATCAAGCACTGTGATTTGTTTTTGGGGCAGAAACTGCTTTACTGAGAGCCAGCGTGTTGCCTTGATGAAAAACTGAACCATTTTTCAACAACTATGCTCTCTTTCTATGAACGTTCAAATTATGTCTTCAATTTGGCGAATGTTTTCAGAAGTCCAGAGCTGGAGGTAGCAGAGATGAAAATGCCGAGGTTCTCTTTGGGAGGGACGAGGATGGATAGGATCAGGGATGAGGGGACATGAGAGGGACAACACATGGAAGATGTTTTGGAGACAAAGTCAGAGAGGCTAGATTGAAATTGTTTGGACATGTACAGAGGAGAGACTGAATACATGGGTGGTAGGATGCTGAGGTTGGAACTGCTGGGCAGAAGGCCTAGAGGAACACCAAAGAGGAGATTTATGGATGTAGTGAAGGAGGACATGAAGTTAGTTGGTGTGCGAGAAGAAGATGCAGAGGATAGGGTGAGATGGAGGCAGATGATTCGCTGTGGAGACCCTTGAAGCAAACAGCACACAGGAAAAGAAGACTGTAGCACAGAACATAAATAGTCTTGAACATCCTCTTCCTTCACAAACTCTTTAGTGCCATTCAAACACACGTGTGCCACACATGCAGAGTACATCCCACTTAATATATGAAAAGATGCGGCTGCTGTTTTATTCAATTTTGTCAAAAATTTGTAGTTAGTGCACCACGGCAAAAACGTGCACTTCAATCAGTAGCTAGCAGTGAACTAAGGATGTCACTTATTGGAAACTTACAGCAGTTGTGTGTGCATAATCAACCTTTAACATATAACAGTGTGACTGTGAACCATGTGGTTGTATCATAAGCACAGTCTATTTAACAGTCATGCCTTGTAACTACATCTGGGCAATATGGCCAAATATGTTATCAAGATAAATATTTTAGGTTAGTCAGTAGTTAATCATTACGGTACATGTTTAATCATGACTTCACTCCAGTGAAAAGCTTATGAATGAGACAACGGCGAAAGGAAGTAATGCAGATTAGCCAGGTGTATCTATTAAATATCTCGGTCAAGTTCAAAGGTCAGGTCAAGGTCAGAGGCAAACTTTTATAAAACCCTTGTGAGTGTGATCACTCAGGAAGGCAGACACAGAGCCTTGTCATGTTGATACAATGCATGCATCTGGTGCAAATTGTGCAACCATACACATTTTAGCAACCTAGATCTCAACGCCATGGACAGAGGTCAGGTTATGCAAAAAACGTTGTGAAAGCTATAATTTAAAGAGAGCTGCATGATATTTTTCTTTAGTTTTGAGTTATTTGGCTGAATATTTTGTTCAGTTTTTACCCCTCATCCTCTGGGCTGAAGGTGTATTGTCATTGTCGTCGCTCCGCTGGCGGGTGTTAAACTTCACTGTTGACGTGATGACTCTTGAGTGGAAAGGCCAAGGGTCACAAAAAGTTATATGATTTTCTTGTAAGGGTAATTATCCATGAATGGAGAGGCCTAGAGCCACCAAACTTACAACAAGTTTAGTTGAAGTCCTGATTTGGAAGGAGGTTGAGGGGATCACTGGCATCTGCTTATGTATATAATTTTTTTTTTTTTTTTAACCAAATAGTGCACTCCTAGTTGGATGCAAATTTCTTTAGATGTGGAAATGTCCACCCACTGACTCCATGCTAACTCTCAGAACCCCAAGATATGGACCATTTTAGGGACAATACCAAGATGTATTGAATCCCAAGTGGACAAGTCAAATTAACTGCACAGTTAATCACATTACAGTCAGAGACACAATATATCTTGCGTAGTTCTATAATCATTAAAGGAACCTGCACTAGCCAACCAATGTTTGGGCACAACTTCTGCCTTAGTGGTTTTTCATTCGTCCCAGGAAAGGAAGAAATTTATTGGAATGACCAGCTTCAGAAAGTGACAATTAGCAGTACCTCAGATTGTGTTTAATGTGTTTTCCAACTATCGGCTGACCTTCATTTCTTAAAGTGATGATGGATTCTCTTTTCTCTTTACTTAAATGAATATTTTGTATAGTGGTTGTATAAGCATTTATGGGGCTATTGACTCTGTACACACCCTTCCTCTGCAGAAGATGACTGATCATCTAAAGTGCATGAAGAAGGCAAGAAATGGCGCTAATGAAGTCACCTGTGATTTTTAAAACTGCAGAAGGTGGCTGCCTTGAGAAACTGATCGGTCAAGACAGATGTCTTCCTGCCCTAAGTTGCTGGTTCTGCTGGAGGATTTTCTCTTCCGTTAAATGAAGTTTTTCCTCCCCCTTGTCGTCCTAGTCTTGCTCTCAGTGGTTCTGTTGGGTTTACTCTCCGTATAGTCTTGAGGTCTCGGCCTTGAATTTTGAAGCGCCTAGAGATAATCTTGGATTATGATTGGTGCTATTCAAATAAATTTGAATTGAATTGAACTGATGAGAGAATGCCATGAGTGTGTAAAGCTGTCATCAAAGCTAAATGCGGCTATGTCTGTGAAGATTCTCAGTCATCCGGGTCATAGTATCCAAGGCGTGCGGTTTTCCATCTGTCGACTGGACTGGAAATTTGGTTTGAAGACGTTTTGCTGCCAGTCCAGTTGATAGAAGGAAAACCGCACGCCTTGGACTAAATGTGGCTGCTTTGGACAATCTATGACATCAGACATGTTCTGAGTTTTACACTTGTTTACGACATAATTCCATACATGTTGTTTCACAGTTTCAATTTCTTTAGCGTGAATGTACAATGCTGAAAATAATAAAAAAAATAGTCCCAGCTTTTGACTGGTTGCGTGAATGTAAGATTAAGAAATTTTCAGGAACAATAAAATCCTCCTAATTTGCATGTTTGACTTGATATTGATAAATGCATAGCCTACGTTTAATTTTCTGGACAACTGAGCAAGACTACTTGCAATCGCAGTATTGCCCACAATTATGACTGCTTCACCAAACCATGCTGCTCTACACCACTACACAACTATGTTGCTTTACATAAACAAGGCCTTTACACAAATTACATCGAGTGTATGTGTCCAAACCTTGTCTCACGTTCTTTTATACACAATCACATCTTATCTACTTGATGACAGGTTCTATGGATCGATAATAATAATAACGTATACATAAATGTGTTAGACTGAGTCTAATTTGGGCCAATGTGAATTAAACAGGGCTCATCTCTACAAAGTAAGCCGTCACCTTCATGTAGGTGCAGTCAGAAGGTGAGCTCAGATTTGGAAACCTGGAGAGAGGGAGAGAAATACTAACTGAAGAGGGTTTGTCAGCTTTTTAAACCCTGAAATTGATTCTTCTTGCGTGCTCTTTATTCTAATGACAAGCTAATCCCCTGTGCTGTATCCCCTCTGTTCTAAATACAGCCTCTTATTTCCCTGCTCTGCTGTGTGCTGCTTTCTGAAAATTAGCTCTCCTGATGAGTCTGTGCTCTCGGCAATCAATTTGCCACACTAAGTCCCTCCAAAAGGTTACCTGTGGCAACTGAGCCCCCGTCACGTACCTTTTGAATTCGCCTCTCCTGCCAATTTTGATTCAGCTAATTAAATAAATGGCTTCGTCTGGAGAGTCAGCTGAATGAAATGTCAAAATATTGATGTTGAATAGTTATGTGTTTTCAGGACATTTGTCATAAGGAGAGAAGGGCGGGCACTGGAAGGCCACAGGGGTGCGCCCGCCTCGGGACCACTTTAATGATATTAGTAGAGATCTGCTTATTTATGAAGCTGTAGGTTATTCATGGGCAGTGCTGGCGATCCATCACCTCTACTAGCCTGTTTACTGTAGTGTGAACCAGTAAGTATGACTCCCACTAATAAATCCTTTGTTCCTACACTGTTTAAAAGCCTGGTATAGACATTCAAATCATATAGATGACTGTTCGTTAGCCAGCTACTTTTCACAGGTAAAAGACCATTTTCTTTCTTTATAATTTGTGTTGCATATCTGAAATCTGATGGAATGTTGCTGTTGATACAGCAGTTTTCATTGTTCTCACCTCCTGTTTCTGTTCTTTGCTCACTTTGAAGGATTCAGCCTACTTCATACCAGTTAAGATGCATATTTAGAATACAGTGCTTATCGTTCATACATGGCAGGTAGCTCTGGTAACATTTGTCTGTCGATTAATTCGAGTTGTTGTGTACGATTTTATAAAAAACAAAGAGAAAAAAAAGAGTTTTTTTCCTTTTCTTGCTACGGCTCAACTTTTACCCCCAGGAGCTTCCGTAGCTTCCCCCTCCCCAGTGTTTCCTTAACAGAGATGCACCTACAGTGTATCTGGAAAGCATTCATAGTGCTTAATTTTTTCCACAATTTTTTATGTTACAGCCTTATTCGAAAATGGATTAAATTCATTTTTCCCTCAAAATTCACAACAGAACATAATGACAATGTGAAAAGTGTTTTTTGAAATTATTGCAAATTTATTAAAAATAAAAAACCTGAGAAATCACATGTACATACGTATTCACAGTCTTTGCCGTGAAGCTCAAACTTGAGCTCAGGTGCATTCTGTTTCCACTGATCATCCTTCAAATGTTTCAGCAGCTTAATTGGATCCACCTGTGGTAAAATCAGTTGATTGGACATGATTTGTAAAGACACACCTGTCTATATAAGGTCCCAGGGTTGACAGTGCATATCAAAGCACAAACCAAGCATGAAGACAAAGTAATTGTCTGTAGACCTCCGAGACTAGATTGTCTCGAGGCACAAGGCTGGGGAAGGTTGTAGAAAAATTTCTGCTTCTTTGGAGGTTCCAGTGAGCACAGTGACCTCCAGTATCTGTAAGTGGAAGAAATTTGGAACCACCGGGACCCTGCCTAGAGCTGGCCAGCCATCTAAGCTGAGTGATCAGAGGAGAAGGGCCAATAACCCGATGATCACTCTGTCAGAGCTCCAGCATTCCTCTGTGGAGAGAGGAGAACCTTTCAGAAGGACAACCATCTCTGCAACAATCCACCAGTCAGGCCTGTATGGTAGAGTGGCCAGACGGAAGCCACTGCTTAGTAAAAGGCACATGGCAGCCCACCTGGAGTTTGC
>JAQQAE010008442.1:0-15216 GCA_029823295.1 Pseudamia nigra | reverse complement strand
TAGACACTATACCTTTGATTTTGGCAATGTTTTTCAGATGGTAAAAAGCTGCTGATGTTATTGATTTAATGTGGCCACTTAGGTTCAGGTCTGAGTCCATGATTACTCCTAGATTTCTAACCTGGTTTTTGGGTTTGAGAGAGACAGACCTAGTAGACCTAGTAGAACAGACATATAGCTTATGGACTTATTTTCAAAAATTCTGCTCTCTATGCCTCTGATATATTTATACAACACCAACATAGAGAGGATAAGTTACACAATTGTAATAAAATGAACTAAGCTATTGACGCAAAAGGTGAAAAACGATCAATAATTGCCCAGCCATGGATAAGATGAAAAGGACCAGCAGCTTTAATTGTGTGTCACAGGTACAATGGGGCCACACCTCATGCAGTCTGATCATTTCTTCTACCTCAAACCAGCAACAATAAGAACTGTTTGAGACAGGTCCAAGCCACTTTGCCCTGTCGTAGCCAGAACAAAACCTTCTCCTGAGAGAGAACATTATCCTCATATCAGGGTGAGCTGAGATGGTCATGCAGTCAAGAGGATTTAAACAGACACAACCAGCTTAACCTTGTAAATGCTGAGCTTAACATGGTGAGCACACATGTACCATCTATAGGTGTGCATTAATCTTCAGTCAGACAGCTCGAGGGCAGAGAGATAGAATTTAGGTTCAGAAAAATACACATACAGTACTCGAGACAATGCATTTGCTAGCTCTCCAGATCAGAAGTTGGCAACCTTTCGTATTTAGAACAGCATCTTTGGCTAGAAAGGAAAAAAAATCTGTCTGGAGCTGTAAAAATATTTCCTTCCCTTAAATGTTTGTACCGTAGGACCATATGAGTAGTCCTCAAGCACATGTACTCCCTTACATGTACTCGACTAGTATTTCCCTTCAAATTCAGTAGTTGTTTAACAGAATACTTTTTACTCTGAGTTACAGGTGAAAAAAATTACTTCTACTCAGCTATATTTTGCTCCACTTGAACAGTAGGAGGAATAAACACTGAAATGGAAAAAGGAAACAGAAAAAATGTCAAGAAAATTGTCAAACTGAGTAAACTAAGCAACAAAATGCGAAAAAAATTAACACAATAACTGAGAAAATTAACAAAGTGAACAAAAAAGTGAAGTAAATTATGAAGTTAACATATGTAGAAATGAACAAAGAAGGCAAAAAAGGAAGAAAATAATTAGGTAAATTCACAAAAATGAAGTATGTATGTAAAAAGTCAAACGAGTCAACACTATGAGCAAAAATGATCAAGAAATTTAACCCAAATCATCAAAAAATAAAGTAAGCAACAAAATTACTAAAAACAAACAAATTAAGTAACAACTTTGTAAAAAAAAACCAAAACAATCAAGTTAAAATGAACAAAATAATCAAAAAAGATCAAAAATAATCATTGTAATAAAGAAAAATGACCAAAATACCTGTTTAAAGGCAGTTTATAAATTCCTTGAGTAGTTTATTATGAGATCATTTTTAATCTTACTCAAGGACTTATATTAATGAGTGCTTCTACTTGAGTCATTAGAATTATAAACTAGCAATACTTTTACTTAAATATTGACTATGTTCACTATGCCTGCCTCTGCATGACACACGATGCACATTCAGTGTACATCTATTATCATGGTTAGGTACTTAAGCCTAAAACAATGACAGCCAAATGTGAAAAAAATGGTTATCCTTCATTTTTGCCAGTGTTGTACAGTTTCTTGAGCAGATATCTCCATATTTTTGAGCTAAAATGCTGTCATTCCCACAGACGCTGTGACCAGTGATTTAAATTAACTTAGTTTAGCTCTGTATTTATGTCTGAAGTGCCGTTTGTCTGCTACACAAAATTAAATCAGCAACTGACTTGCTGTCCAGCTGTAGAGGCCACATTGCTGGATGAATACTTCAATTTTAGGGAAGTAAAATACATTGAAAGAAACATAAAATACATATCTAAAAGTAATGAAATCAGTTTTAATATTGTTGCACCCATCCCTGAATAAAAGCCCAGGGAGCCACTAGAGATTGGCTGAGGAGATGACTGTGACCCTGGAACTACAGGCTACCCACCCCTGGTCTGGATAGATTGCATGGACTGGATACCAAAATACACACTATACATTTCAAAATAAAGAATATTATTTGTTTTTGGTGAAGTTTAATGTTTCATGCATTAAATTTGTAAAGTATTAGAGGAGTCTAACATGTTGGAAACAAGTGCTCTACAATCAAGTCATTGGGCAAGTGCAGTTACACAGTTTGCCCAGAGGGTGTCACTATATAAATGATTATCTCACCAGAAAGCATGTAGGAGTATGTGGTTCTGTGTTGTATAGAGTAACTTAACATTTTGCTTTAAAATTTGGCCAAAAATATTTTCAGTATTTAAGGTATGTTTTGTATATGTTTTCAGCTTTGTGAACATGAATTGTCAAGTAACTTTCATGAATACAAAGCATGGATATAATAACAGAAGCATTTATCACTGTGCCTGAAAAATAATAGACATTGTCATGATGGGAGCAGTTTTTACCAAGATGTTTTCTTTTCAATAACACATTGGTTTTGGTCCGAAATGGCTTTTGATGGGGTGCAAGTCAGGTGAAATTCTTCTAAAAAGTGACATGAGGTGCATGCTTTTAAAAACTAAACAGTGGTAACAGATGGAGTCTGGGCTCATTACCCGTGGCTGTGTTTTTCCAGTGCTCAAACAGTCTCCCTGCCATCATTTCTACATCTGTTGACCTTCCTCATTTGACTGCTCATGTTGTACCTCATGGAAATTGTTATTCACATTATGTTGAGAGTAGCCACAGTTAATTTGTCTGCTTTTTATTTCAGATTAGTTAACTACTGGGAAGCTGGCTTGCCCATGTTCTGTTAGCAGGTTTTGATGTTTATTATGATGACTCCTTTCTACCGCCATGGATAATACAGAATTAATCAGAAAGAGAAGGTGAAAGAGAAGATATAGAATGCAAATCACACATTCATTAAATAATATTCACAATTGTCATGCACCAGCTGTTTAATTCTATAGCAAATTATTGAAGGTGATTTTGCTTAAACCTAAGTAAACATTTAAGGTGTGTTTTTGATTACACCCCTTGACCCGTTCCTTCATACTTCTTTGTTGCAGAACCTCTCTCGTTTTCCGTGTCTCCATCACAGCTATGGTAGTGTTCAATCCTCATGTTTATCCTCACTTCATTCAGTATGTTGTTGACAGAAGAGGCAGACCGATACTGGATGGTATGAGTTTCTAAAAGAAAAGCCACTAGCAGATTAATCAGCTGATATCACCTCTAAAAAATTACACTCTGCTCTAAGTTATATATTTGTCTTTATTAGAAACTGTACAACTGTTAAACTGAACATCTAAGTCAAAGAAATTATTACATACAATATATGAATAAATCAATTGATCTCTGTGACAAGGTAATTAATCAGTATCTACATAATTAACTGTGAAATTATTTCAGCAAATTTAGGTACACGTTTTCCATTTTGTGACTGTTTTTCCGTCAGTACAGTACTTCTACTTCAGAAATCTAATTATTGTCATTTTTAGAGGATATTCTGCAGTAGCTGATGGTTTGTAAATTACCCTATCTGTGCTGATTAACAAGTCTCTAATTGACAGGATCGTGTTGAATATTTAGTGGTGACTCACAAGCCAGGTACAGGGGCTATGGGGAGCTGGACACCAAATTGAAAAGCAGAAATCACATGTCATAAAAACTGCACGAATAACATAAAAATATAATCATACCACACATCAAATTAAACTAGAGAAACTCCACTACAAGTGTAAGTACAAGTACTTATACACACCAAACACACCAATATCAATTATCAAAATCTTAAAAAAGAAGCTTGGGCTTAAAAGGTTTAACCACTTTATTGTCCCTTTAGGGAAATTCTGTGAGTGTACATCTCTGTCGGCATGAACATAAAACCATAAATTTACAAGGACACTGGCAGGCAGACTTAACATTGACAGCAGCACCCACTGAAACACATGGCATCGGTGCACAGTGGCCAGTCATGCACAAGGCCATTAAAATATAGGGGAATTTAAACAGTAAATACATAGGTGTTGCTAAAAAGAGCCTCTTTGTTCACTTTAGTAACAGTAACAATTTGAAACAGTTCTTAGAAAATGTGCCTCATTGTAGTTCAAGACTATGACACCAAGAGTTCTCATTATTAAAGACCATGAGCTTAGAAATGTAGCTTTTGTGTAGATGAAGGCATTAAATAAGCTCATCTATGCGTGAGGAGTTTCAGAACATGTTCCTATTTTAACATGTATTATCTGTTTGTTTTTTTGTGCTGAAATCTCACCTGGGTTTAATGAAAAGGAAAAAAAAAACTTTCTGCTGTGATATTGTTTTAGTAGACACTGTAACCTTTAAATACCTATAGCTGTTTTTAATCCAAATAAAATCAAGGCTAATGCTTCATTACTGGATATTTTTACATAATGATCCTCATGCTGCTGCTGTTAATTTTTTTATTAGCGCAATTACCTGGCTCTTAGTGGACAGGGTCACAGAGGTCTAATTACCCTGCGTCATGCTGGTAAATAGTTGGAGGTGTCTCTGAGCAGGTGGCCCCGGAGGTAAGAGGGAGACATGGGGCATACCGAGGCGGGCAATTACTGGATGAATTTCACTTTAATAAATGTTGAGCTACATTTGGAAATTCAGATAACAGAGCTTTCTGCCTAATGGGTGCTGCACTGAGGCCACTTGAGCAAGAAAATGATCTGAAAGAGGGTTTAATTAACACAAGCTACATGATCCAGGGAGCGCGTGACAGAATGTTAAAGTGAGGGGGAGAGCGCACAGCACAGGGATAATATGAAAATTAGTGAGGAGGAGGAGGAGGAGGGTGAGATGGAGGGGGGGGGGGGTAGCTTGCCCAAGCGTAATTTTCCTGCCAACTTTTCTTTCACAGGTTTAAAGTCTAGGAATCACTTTTGTTTTTGTACATTAACACACGTTGTCACAAACATCAGGAGCATCTGCTGAGCTTAAAGTGGTAAATGGTCCAGGGCACTTTACAACTTTGCTTTGAGAAAGGCTAGTTTTGCACAAAAACACTAAACCTTTTGAACCTGTAAGCAGTGTCAGACTGTCACCCTATGTTGCGATCACCTACTAGTATTAGTTCAGCTAATTGATTTTATTAAGATTGAGTATTTATGTAGATTTGAGTTGTCAATGATATACATCACATTAAATTTACACTTTTTTTTTATTTTCAGACTGCATGTAGGTTTGAAGTACCTTGAAATTATCTTTTCATATGATTGCTGCTATAAATTTTAGAAAAAAACTGAATTGAACTGAATTGTACCAAATGGTTGCGGCGTGTGGAGGTCATTCGATGCAAAAGGTTTACGTTTTTAAATAAAAACACAGAATTTACTGTAATTTTGTGTGAACAGGAATCTGGAAACACATTCAAAATATCCAAAATCTTAACATTTGAACTTGATTTTAGAAGTTCAGTGACTGCTGAATTTACGAACTATAATTTTGAAATTATAGTCAGGATTATGTTTTGTCTGGTAGCAACAACTTTAACCTTTGTTCTTTGTGAACCAGAATATGATCATTTCAATGTTTTGTCCAACAGAATAATTGTGCCAAATGTGAAGAAATTTCCTCAAGATATTCTCTTAGAACAGACTTGAGGTCAGCGTGACCTTGACTTTTGACGTCTGAATACCAAACTCACACCTAAGGGAATTGTTGAGCCAGATTTCCCATCAGTCTGTCAAGCTTTTCTTCAGATATCACATTTAAAGTGTAATGACCACAACCATTTGAACATACCTAATCAAAACTCTAAGTGAAATAGATTCCTAAGTAAAGACATACATCTGAATTAATATGGAATTTAAAATGTCAGTAATTATAAGTGCAATTTTCTGAGGTATTATTTCCCCTTAAAGTCTTGAGAGGTCTGGTGAGAGATTTTGGCAACTGTTGGATACCAGTACTGTAGTTTATAAAATACCCTTTAAATCAGAGTTTCAAACTCGTGCCATGGAGGGCCGAGACCCTGCAGCTTTTCCCTCCAACCAGTCTCCAACGAGCAGCTCTTACTGATTAGCTCCTACCCCCTGATTGCGGGTCAGCGAAATCACCTGCTTCAGTGACTAGTTGTATAGAAAACCTGCGGGGCTCGGCCCTCCATGGCACAAGTTTGAGACCCCCGCTTTATAAACTAGAGCGTGCATTTGATACAGGGTATACCTCCGCCAATATCCCCCAATGAGTTGGTAGTATGATCTGTATCACCTAAGGGGCAACGACCGGGGCTGTTCAGTGAGGCCAATGCGGAAGTAACTTTACACTGTAATCCCACCGCTTGGCTGCTGGCGAACTGACTGTCCAGCTCCAAGAAGCTTTTTTAACCTTAGAGATACATTGGACTTCTCTCTGAAAATACTAAGCGAATAAATATTTTTCATGAGTCATCATGGTCTCAAACGTTTTATTTGGACCCTTTATAGAGTAACGTCATGATCCATCTTTAACTTTTTCCTTTGTTATTAAGACATTACAGCAAATATTCCAACAAATCACTGCCGTGCTGGGGTTTGATTGACATGTCGTTATAGTAGCAGTTCGCTGTTGAACACTTCATAAGCCCTGCTGCAATTCATCCAAATATGGTTACATTCCGGTTTTTGGCTTCAATATGCCGTCTAGGAAGTGACAACCTGATTGACCCCAAAACAGCCCTTCAGAAACTAATGGTGACGTCACGGTCACTTTGTCCAGTAAAATATACAGTCTATGGCAGGGGTAGGCAAATCCAGGCTTCAAGAGCTGGTGTCCTGCAGGTTTTCCAGCTGCCTCTGCTCCGCCCACTGTATCTTCCAGCCTCTGACTAACTGAACACACCTGATCCAGGTAATCAACAGTGAGTAGGCCGGGGCAATTGGAAAACCTGCAGGACACTGGCTCTCGAGGCCTGGATTTGCCTACCCCTGGTCTATGGTATCACCACCAGAATATGACACTAATCTGGAATTGGTACAGTATAAAGACGCACCATAGTATATTTTATTAAATTTGGTCAATTGTTTTCCAAGTTATGGGTGCAACCCCCTAAAACACATTTTACAATACAATCTGCATCCTCAAAAATCAAAAAGCCACACTCAAAATTTTGGCCACCCAGTAGTTTTTGAGTCATTCTTGGTAACAAACAAACAAATAAATGGAGGGAAAGGCATAGAGAAAAAATACCAGAAACATTTGTGTTGCCAGGTGAATTAAGGATGTATACAACAATTTAGAGATCTAAACTGATTTCTCTTTCAGTGAACATTCTTCCAGTTTTTTTGACAGTATAAATTTCAAAGTGTCAGTTTCTTGATTCGGGCTGCAAAAGGCATAGGTGTTGTGGCAAATCCAGAGAAAAGCTCTGAATCTTTCAGTTTCCAGCTTATGTGATGATGCACAACACTTTAGTGGTACCTACTGTTGACCCTGCCTCAACCCTGTTCCCTCAACCCACCCACCCCCCAAAACTCAGCAGGGTTATACTGCAAGTACACTCAGCTATTTATAGCAGTGGTTACTCAGATGAGATGTTAAAGGGGAAACCAGGAGGAATGCATATGTACATGAGATAGCTACCCTGCAGCAGCATAATCACATGTGAAAAGTTAAAACACACATAATGCATTGTTGTACTTTACACTGTGTGCCACTATGTGCAGTGAAAGGATTTTGCTTTGGCCTGTAGCTCGTGTCACTTTTCATGTTTTTAGTGTTTGTGTTTGTTGTACAGCAGCACTAAAGCTTCATCGTATACATAGTCTGTGTTGTGCATAGAGGACATGGGGTTTTGTTTTTGTTTAAACAGTGTATATGTGTGGTTTTGTGCACGCAAGGTCCTCATGGTTTTACACAGCGCGGTCTCCCTCCACTCTCCACTGCAGCTAAAAGCCCCGAAACAGAACGGTAATTGCCCAATTAGGGCCCTCGCTCCGTGGGCCGCAGAGCACTATGCGCCTCCACATGCTCACAGAGTCAGATAATTGAGCTGAAAGCAAATGAACGGATGGCAGACAAACAAGCTACTAGAAAATAATTACTTGGAGTGTTTCTTTTCAGTACCTGTACAGCGAATTTCATTATTGTCAATAGCCTCTAAAGCTGCTCGAAACGGTGGTATTTGTCATTTTCATAGAGACTTGATAATGACATTAATTTGTCTTAATGGGTTGGTTCTATTGTTAAAAATAGTAAAATGAGCAGAAATTGTCTTTCCTCAGCAGGTAGAGAGGACTTCACCACACTCCCGTCAGGCATGAGGAGATAATTTGGTGTGCTTGTCAAATTTCCAATAATTTGTTATATGGAACATGAGTAATGCTAATACCATTAATGTCCATTTTCCTCTAAATTCATTACTGCCCTTTTTCCCTTTTATGTTTTTAATGCCTCTACCATTTTTCTGTGCTTCAAGAGGTTATAGTGGGACTGATTAAAAACATGCACATTTAGACTTTTGCCTTATACACAAACAGGCACGCACACATAAATATACACACATTCAAAAGATCAGCATGGCTATAAGATAAGTCTCCTCTAAGTGTCATTTGTAGCTGAACTTAAAAGTCATTTGTCGAAACTGACAGATCTCATTATTTGTCTGATGTGAGAATGTATTCTGGCTTTGCATCAGAGTAATTTACACACATAATGAATTAATTTGTACATGATAATATTTGCCTTAAATGAGCAATGTCCCTTAAAAAACATTTTGTAAATATATATTTTTTATAGCTTTATTTTTTTCCTCTTCTTGCAGTACACAATACAATCATCACATCCTCTAAATTCAGAATGAAATTAAATGGAATGGAGTCATTTAAGAGAAAATATTTTTTATCAGTATGTTAAGAATAGACAGTATCTTTGAAAAAGAAGGAAAAATCAACACAAAAGCCTTTATTTTTGATCATTGTGTTTTTCAAGGGACTGAAAGTGTGACCACTTGCATACAGATATTAAATTAAATATTAAAATGTAATACAAAAATCAGTGAATACTTTAAAGTTGGAAAGTATATTATATTATTGATTTAAATTGTTGATGCAATTAATTCACTTTAAATGATAATGTACATTTAGATGACTTGTGTTTTGCAAATTAAATATATAAATTAATAATTAATTGAATTATGAATTAAATTAATTATTGAATTAATTACACATGTAACTGTAAATTATTATGCCATAGACAGCAACAATTTATTTAAGATACTTTAAAAAAACACATATAAAATAAGTGTCTCAAGGTTGACCCTATAGTCAAAACTATTTCATTTGCTGTATTTTACATTGAAAATTAGATGATGAAGATCAACAAATATAGTAATTCCGAGTCTTTTTATTGACTTTCACTAAAATTCTAAAAATATCTAAAGTTCCACTGAAACAGAAACTAAAAAGGTTTTTTTCATGTGAGATGGTTCTAGTTGAGAAAGCAGCAGTGGACGACAATAAATCTGTGTAGTGGCTTTGCATCTGACTGTGATACCTCAACATTGTGACAAAATGTCACCATCTGAGAATTTAAACTCAAAACATTTTATATTTAAACTGAAAAAGTAACAGAATTTGATATTATGTGAGAAAAAAATTCTGAAAGTCAACCCAAGAAGACTTATTTTCCATCTCAGGTCTCATTACATGTGAGTGTGACCATGATCCCCAAGTGATTCTTAATTCCTTTACATCTAAGGGAAGTGTTTTGAAAATTTAAATTTAAACTGAAACTTTGATACTGCTAAAAGTATTGTGAGCTTAAAAAGATAGATCCTGTAATGAAATATTTATCACATACAGCTCTGTTTAAGTTAGGGGAATGTTTGTATTAGAACTAACTCATCAAGACAGTATGCCCACATAGATTATTCTTGTTTAATTTTTATTTGATTAAACATATGTGAGTATTTCACTGAGTGAGCTTTTGCTTACTTAATACATTTATGTTTATTTATTACAACTTCAAAGACTTACTTGCTATTATTAATGACCTTTTATTAGATTTTTTAAAATTCTTGCGTCATTTCAAACCATAGAACATTGTGGCGACAGTACTTTTATGGCTGCAATAAAATAAATAAACATAAATGACTTTGAAGTTCATTAGTTCATTTCTTGAACTGAAATGACATGTATCTGTTTTGATTTTCATACCTTGCAGTCAAAGTATCCACAGGATTTTTATAACGGTGCTGGCATGTGATCTTGATGTAATGCACATAAAAAAGGAATCAAATAAAAGAAAAAAATAAAGAAAAATTCCAAAACATGACGATGACATCATTTATATATTTAAGATGTCACATGATTTTGACATCTGTGGAAATTGTTGAATAAATATTAATAGGTATGTTATATTTGATAAGTTATGCATTACTTGCACAAACTCCCCCCCATTCTCATCATTAATCAGTACATTATTAATGATCACATTTGTGTCATTGCAGATGTATTGTATTTACCTGTATAAAGAATACATTTCTGTATAATTCAGATTTTGACTTTCACATGTGAGTGTGTTTTATGACCATTTAATGTGACGTTCACACATAAAGCCAAACTCACCTCATCAGTGACATGAAGTAGCACTTTTCTACATGTTACCTGATATGTACACTGGTTGTTGGGATTCATTTATGCTTATTTAACCAGTCGGGATTGCTTTTAAATAGACTTGGAATTCATGATACTATGTGTTTCACTACGTCTTTTGATCTGTTATGACAGCGGACACAGCTGTGCAGCTCAGTGCATTGTCTTTATGTATCCCAAAAGGGATATTTAACAGTCCACAAATAAATTAAAGTTAAATTAAAATGGGTAATTAGTACATTATTTACAAAAACAGTCACAGTAGCAAGTAGAATACATATCAAAAGTCTAGTCGAAGTAGTTCAGTTCAAGTGTTTATAACTGGCTTTATAGTTGGGAGGCGGTGCATCTCTCCACTGAGTCCACAAAAGGTAAAGTGTACCTAGATGCACAGTGAGATAGAAAGAGAATGTTCTCACAATAACATTTTTTGGATCGGTCATTATTATTAATTATCAGGATAAATATAAGATCTTGAGGTTTTATCAGTACAGGGTGCAACAAGAGGAAACCAATTTAGAAGACAGAAAAGATGCAAAAGGACAAAACATGATGAACAAAAAGCAAAAGAACAAAAACACCACGAAAGATGCAAAAATGATGGAACCGATGAAAAGGATGAAAAAACATAAAATCTACAAAAAGATTAAAATGATGACACAAAGATACAGACAAAAAAAACAAAAAAAGATGGAAAAAGTTATGTGATTTTAAAAAGTATTGTTCATTTCATTTCATTTTGTGAACGCCAGCATACATATAATCAAAATACATCAAATAAATATCATTGTAGAGATTAATGTACATCTACTGCATCTCAGTGTCTGGCTCATGAATATTATGAGGCTGAAGACTGAGCGGACGACACCATTAGACTCTGTTACCATCTTAATATTTAGATGTTGCTGCTTTGTGTCATAGAATGTTGAAATATTGAGTCATTTGTTACTTTTACCAGAATCATCAGCATCATCAGCAGGGTTTTCTTTAGTGATGTCAGAGTCCTAAGGGGTGGCTGTGCTATGGGGCATTGAAATTATTTTATTAGTCTATTTAAGTTACTTACATTTTCATGTTATTTTTACCCATATTTATCAAAGAAAGCTTGTTAGTCTGTTCAGATTCATATTAACATTTTCAAGTTTTTGGAAGACGTAGGCACATATGGTGTGCAGTTTGAGTAAATACAAAATGCATTTATTAAATGATGATTTCATTTATCAAATGTAAAAACACTAACTGGCCCTATGTGAAAATAATTGTTAAATCATGAATTAACTGTGATAAACCACATTTTTGGAAAGTTGAGTTCAGTTTCACTAGCAACACCTGTTGCATCAAGAAATCACTTAAATAGAAGAAAGTGAAGTAGAGTAAAAGATCTCAAAAAACAACACATAATGCTACAATCTAAAGAAATTCAAGAACAGATGAGAAAAAAAGTAATTGACATCTATCAGCCTGGGAAGAGTTATAAAGCCATTTCTCCAGTGGACCATCGTGAGAGCCAAAAACAAAACTTAGAACAGTGGTGAAACTTCAAAATTACCCAAAACAACATGTTAGGGACGGCTGGTCTCACTTACCTCAGTTAATTTAAGTGTTCATGATTCAACAGTAAGAAAGAGACTGGAAAAACTAGCATTTGTGGGAGAGTTCCAAAGTGAAAACCATTGCTGACCAAAAAGAACACAACGGCTCATCTCACATTTGCCTAAAAACATCTTGGTGATCCTCAGGACCTTTTGAAGGACTTTTTTCTGGTGAAAAATAACACAGCATTTCATAAAAAGAACATCATCCCAACAGTCAAACATGCTGCGGGGATGTGATGGTCTGGGGCTGCTTTGCTGCTTCAGGACCTGGATGAACTGCAATAAATGATGTAACCATGAATTCTGCTCTCTACCAGAAAATCCCAAAGGAGAATGTCTGACCATCTGTTCATGACCTCCAACTCATGTGCACTTTGGTTATGCAGCAGGTCATGAATTTCCCATAATAAATAAAGTTTATTCTATTCTATCCTATACTGTTCTATTCTATGACCTAAAACACAGCAGCCACCTCTGAATGACTCAAAAAACAAAATAAAGGTTTGAACTAGCCTAGTCAAAGTCTGGACTTAAATCTGATTGAGATGCTGTGGCATGACCTTAAACAGGCCGTTCATGCTTGAAAAACCTCGAATGTGGCTGAATTAAGTCAATTCTGCAAAGAAGAGTGGGCCAAAATTCCTTCACAGTGATGTGAAAGACTCATGCCAGTTTTTGCAAAAGCTTGCTGCCAAGGGTGGCACAAGCACTTAGTAGGTTTAGGGGGCAAATACATTTTCAGATTTGGATAGCTTTTGCCCCTTAATACATGAAACCATCATTAAATAACTGCATTTTGTATTTACTGAGGTTATCTTTGTCTAAAAACATTTGTCTGATGATCTGAAACATTAAGTTACGTGTGTCCAAATTCCTCTTCTTCTGTCTTAGGGGTTTCCTCAGCAAATCATCTAACCCTGTCCTCTGTATCTTCTTCTCCCACATCTGTTAATCTCCTCTTTGGTCTTTCCCATTGCCTCCTGCATCTTTAGCATCAAGTGTGTCATGAAGTGTGACAAATATGCAAAAAAAAAAGGAAAAAAAAAAAGAAAACAGGAATAAGGCAAATACTTTTTCATGACACTGTGCATTCATCTTGAATTAGATTCTGCCCACAGTGGCTTAGGTGTCATAACAAACTTTATAGGATAGAGAAAGCCCTACCTAGTCCTAGTCATTTCTGGACAGAGTTAATGAGTCTTATCAGTATGGACAGAGATAATGGCTTATCAGTATTTGTCTCATATTGCTGCTTTTCATATAAATAATGTTGTATAAGACTAAATCAGTTTGACCACATGCTACTGCTGACCTGCCTTGTTAGTGTATTGATGTTTTTATTACATCTCCTTGAGTGATGCTGGCAGGTCTTACATCTAAATGAATGTAGGCAGCAGTTTGTAATAAAAGTGGCTTACACCTCTGAAAGCCAACAGTTGGCTGGTTACAGTGATATACAGTCCAAAACATTTACCCCAAGAGTCTATTTATAGAGACACCACTGAACTCTTATATTACCCATGTTAATATTTAAAACATTTGAGCTTAATAAATGTGTCTGTGGTCTTAAATATGTTGGGATACTACAATTTTAATTGTCCAGCCTTGTGTTTTGAAGTAATACTGATCATTGTGCAGTAGCTAAATCTGACACCTGATCCTGTTTTCTTAATAAGAGTCCTCGGTGTCAGTGTTTTATTTCTCTTTGTCCATATGTAAAGCTGAAAAATAAAAGGGGTAATATTTCTGTAAGTGATACTTGAGCCCGCTTTTACATGTGTGCGAGTCGTTTTAGACTGTAGAAAATATCATCGAGTGTTGTAAGTACCAGAGGATGGTTGTTTGACATGATGACTGAGCTGATGACTCACTTGTAAGGCTTGACTCCTGTTTGGAGCTTCTTATGTAACACTGAGTTGAGTAATACTTTTTAAATAGAGGGACATTTGCTTTCAACAATGCGACTGATAGGAAATTGATGTGCAAATGTGTAATACTTTGGGATGATGCATAGCAAACAGGCAGAAGAAGGGAAGTATATAAATACATAAGTAATACTTGTATACTAAAATGACACTGATGTGTCAAAAGTAATAGTTTGGTGATTTAATTTGTCATTTCTCAGTGCTGTAAACTGCTTCTTCCCATCATGTAGCAGTTCACAAAAAATGCATATGTAGATAGCTTTAAATTTAATACTCACTTGACATAAAAGTTGAAAAAAGTGAGAAATTGTCCTTGAAAAATGACATACTGGACTGTCTCTAGCTTTGATGTTAGTACACATTAATTATGACATAATTTCAATAAGCTCACACAATAGAACAACATTTGTTTCTGTTCAGAGTAGTAGTTTTTTTAAGAAGATTTAGTTTTGATGGAGAGTATGAACTGTTTCTTCAGATTCTCAATAGGGTGAAGGTCTGCACTCAGTTCAGGCCAATTCATATGCAAAAAAAAACATGTCTCATGCTCTCTGCACCCCTCTGTCTATATTTTAGCCCCATGAATCCTCATATTGTCATGAAATAAGCCTGTACCATCAGCTAAGAAAAAAAAATCAGTTATGGAAAAATAAAGAAGAAATGTGAAGCCTCTCACTGAATCACTTAGCGTCAACTCATTCCAGCTGAGACATGGTGATCACAGCACTAAGTAGAAACCAGCATGAGGGGCTGATGTATACCCTGTGTGTTCGGTTACAGGGCCATGTAGGTTTGGATTTTTTTTCGCCCTAAAAATAACAACATTCAGTTGAAAACTGCATTTTGTGTTTACTTGTGTTTTCTAAAATGTATTATTTAATTTTTTTGATGATCTGAAACATTTAAGTGTGACAAATATACAAAAAAAGTAAGAAATCAGGAAGGGGTCAAGCCCTTTTTCACAGCACTGTATTTTGTGTTTGAGAATAGTTCTGTAGCCCC
>JAQQAE010008441.1:0-15217 GCA_029823295.1 Pseudamia nigra | reverse complement strand
TAGATCTTTGAGTCCATCTCATGAAAAATGGGATCAAAAACAAAAGTGTTGCGTTTATATTTTTGTTGAGTGTAGTATATCAGTGAGAGGCAATCACTGTTGATAGTGACCACTAAATAAATCACACTGAAAAATATAGTTGATGACTCACAAAATGGGACCTGAAGTCTGTGTGGGAACCACTTTATTTTACAGTGACAGTGTGGTTTTTATTCCGATGGAATGAACATGAACAGATTACATTTGCAGATGATTATCTGTTCCCCTTTTCCTTATATTTAAGCATTGTATTTAATTACACTGTATGTGTGTGGCCGGTACTTGCCTCTTTATTTTCCAAACCTTGAAGCACACATTACGTATCTTCCCTGTTTCATTTACCACAGGTGACAATTTTCCACTTCGAACATTCACCAAAGGCATCATTTCAACACACACCCTAACCCTCACAGAGACAAGCATTAACTCCCCTTTCCCTTGGCCCCATTGAAAGTCCATTTTAATCAGAAAAGGAACTGTCTGCCTGGAGCAGCCTCAACACCTAATACCTTAGACAGGTTCATCTTGTTAGCAAATAGCAAATAAATTCCACTTACAGACACACCAAGGTTCAGACATGGCTTCAGGGTGGTTTCCTTTAGGATTGCAGTGGCTGTAATGAAAGCAAGCAGCCCAGCTTTTGTAATATTGCCATGAATACAAATGGCCCCACTAATTCACTCCAGTTTGTATCAGCAGTCATTTCCGCTTTGTCAGAGGTCATTTGGTGCTCTAGCACTTTTGCAGCTCCTCTCCAGATTACATTTTCCTCTTATGGGATTCTTGTCAAAATTCAAATACATTACAGACATTGTCTGATTTATTTTTCTGGTGATTGTGCTTATGTTACATTCACTGCACTCATTCTAGTGTGGTGATGAGCTCCAGAGTGAGATCTTGACTGGAGCTGATCCAGAACTCTGCCAGCCCAGACCAGGCCACCACACAGGACCTGATTCACTGCCAGGTCGCTCTTGTGCGTCCAAGCTTGGATCCACAATGACAGGGTTAGAGGACCACAACATGATGCTACAGGGAGTCATTGTCCAAAAAAGGACACACGTTTGTTAAGGTTCTTTTCTTTAAAGATAAGTTTTAAATATAAAATAAAATCAGTGCAAAGTGAACAAGACAAAAAAGTGGTTTAAATAAAACATATGAAAGTTAAAGGTCATATATTCATAAACTTAAAGGTTCAGTGTACAACATTAGCGGGTTTTAACACCATTCAGAGGAATTTGCTTTAAGAATTTATAGGCTTTAGTTAATATTTAGGACATTAAGTACAGTTCTTGTTGCTAAGAGTTCACGTAACAGAAAATCTCAGACTTTGTTCTCTAAGGAGTATTTTCCGCTAATGACGGACAGCCAGTTTGACACAATACACCATTGTATGCAATTGCTGAGCTGATCCTCGGTATGTACTGTTTGAAATTTGTGGCATTCCCACAGAGTTCTGCAAAGATTATCGTTATCAATGAGAGACAGACTGATGGGAGGAAGATAAGGGCCTGTGCCAACCTTTGAGCCAGGCACAGTGCTGTTATGAGGACAAATGTTCCCTGTTCCTCAAAAATCCCTGTGGAACCTATTAGAAGGTCAGAGATTCTGTAAGATAAATGCATATGGAGAAACAAAAAGGCAGCATATTGTCTTGGGTTTGAATAGTTTGCTACTTCAGGAAGGCTGGTAAAAACATCCTGTTAGAATTATACAATTATTGTGTAATAGTGTTATACAATTGTCACACCTGCATATGTAAGTACATACAGTACAGTATGTACTGTGATGTTTTTCTTTAGACTGCTTGTTATATCTTTTACCTTATTTGCTGTCACTCCTCTCTGAGTTGTATCATTTTCTATTTTCTCTCACAAATTCCAACAATTAATTTAATGGATTCGACACTTGGGTAAGTAATATTAAGTAAACATGATAAACTTTTTATGGTAACAGCTTGTCAAATGTGATCATGTGGTGCTTTTTCAACTTGTTAAGAAGCACATCTGTTCACAACTTGCTCAATTTACTTTTGGAGCATTACGGGTCAGACATGATTCCACATGGATACATTCTCTTCTCATGTCCTAATCTATAACCCTGCTAAATCTCTATCTGTGCCTGTTATCAGTTTTTATTGCACTACTGATAACCCATTCAAAGGGCACATTAGCATATCGCCCGAGAAATGATGAGTAAAGCACATGGGCGATTCGGACCATAAAACATAAATGTGCCACTACAGTGTAATCCATGACCACAGGGAGACTTGCATTGCAAAATGAGTGTGAAAAAGAGACAGAAAAACAAAGTTAATGGGTGACAAACCTCAGTAACGCTTTACAGTTATAGGGCATAGCCTTCATTAACGTTAGCTGGTGAAAGCCATCCCACTGAGCTCAATGCCTTCTGCATCTGGCCTTTGTTATAATTAGGTAGCATAAAGGTATAGTATGTAGGTTTGTATGCCTGTATGCATGAAGCACAGAGAAAACAGTTTCTGCTGTTATGGAGTTAAGCCTGTGTACATTTGTGTACATAGTGTACAATTCTTAGTGGATAAAAGAAGGGATTTGAGCTTCAGGAGAAAGTGGGTGGAATAAAGTTCTTGGCAAATGTGGGCATGCCTTGAGTTGATCATTAATAAAGTGCCTGAAAAATATTTCCTTGTTGCAAAGGTTCAAATTAATCTGTTAAGCTTGCTGTTGCTTGCATTTTTGTCTCTGCAGAGCAAGTTTTGGACATGTAATGATGCAGAACTTGATTAAGTTTAACATGAACTCAATAGGAGCAAACATACTGAAAGCTAACCTTCATTAATACTTTAAATATGTGGCTGCAATAGGAGGCACACTGTTCCCATTTGTTTTCCGGCGCATATGTGGTTGTACTGGCTTAACCTTGAGTGAAAGATCCACTCGTGTCTTCATGTACAGTACCTCATCATTACTCAACTATTGAATAAACTGGAGGACACACCTGTATAAATAATGAACAGATAACGATCAGACATCTGAAAGGTGTCAGAGTATTTCAAGTATTTAGGTTCCTCTAGATGGTGGTAGCGACTTATCTACAGTAGGTGTCTAACAACAGCATGTGATGCTTACATGCTTAAAAAAAACACCAAATAATGTCACTTTGTTCATTATCACCCTCAGCTGGCATTAGATGTATATCTGTTATTACAAATATCAAAAGCAACATGTACAGTAAGGCTGGTTAAGACACGTGGCATATTAAACTTCCCATATAATATTTGATATTTGGAGTTTGATCAAGACAGTAGCACAAATCAGCTTTTTTTCAGAATCAGAAAATTGTTCTATATTGAGTTCAGTTTGGTTCTAAAGCTTCATCCAGTTTAAATAAGGTATCTTTTTTGTTTGGAGCACTGATGATTACAGCAGCAGCCCTGTTGTGTCTGTGATATTTAACATAGGAAGGACTTGAGGACCCAGAACCCACCCGAGTGACTGGCGGTAATTTCAGTTTACAGCCTTTTATGTACCTTTTGTATCTACAGATTAAGAGAAGTAGCATCTTTGGCTGTGCATTCATGATCTTTAAGTTAATTTGTTATGAGTCATGTTTGAACTGCTTCATTCAATTCAACCTCCCTATCAGCCTCATCTCTAGCCACGTCAGCTCTACAAACTCACTGTACAAAACCTGTGAGGAGTACTCAGGAGAGGAACAATGGTAGCAACTACAAAATGAACACAGTGGCACATTTAGCTGCTAAACTGACGAATATAGTCCTGCAAAACACATTATATAATTGCAGCATATACAACATTATAAATTATGCATGCCATTGATTGCATAATACTCTGTTTATAACAGCTCTTTGCTCTGCAGACACTTGACTGTTTAAACTAACAAGAATAAAGAGAAGAGTGTGTTACCATGATCAAATCAATGCAATGACTGCACAATAATTGGATTGAAACAACTATTAATGGCCAAAAAATGACCAAGGCCAGACAGAATTTCCGGCATTAATTTGAAAGGTAGGCTGGTTTAAAGGAGGCTTCCAGGTGGTTGATGGGTTGCTTGGCCTTTCTCCCAGAACAGTTTGTAAAGGAAGGATTAGGCTGTGTTAATTGGATAGATGGTCCAAAAAGATTAGGTGCTCTGAGGCATGTTTCTTCACCCCTTCAGCCTGACAGTGAATAATGGAGCCCTTGACTTTAAACACACAGTCCAGATACAGTGTGTTAATGTGCTGACAGAGCTGTCTGCCTGGGAGTGAGCAGGTGTGGTGGAGAAATCTGACATGAGCTTGGTCAGGTTTAAGGTGTTAAATAGAATAGATCTTCACTGATGTTATCATAACATGTAAAATAAGTGTGTATTTGTAGAGAAATGAGTTCACATGTGCCTGCCTGTTTGAAACTGCTTGGAAATGGGATGATTAGAGCAAAAAGAAATGGTCTAGTGTTGTTGAATTCTTTCCTTTGTACCAGAACCATACTAAGTGGTCAAGAGGATGCTCTACATGTCTGTCTCTCTTGCTGCAGGTCCTTCAAACCAGATTTTGTCCTGATTCGCCAGCACGCCTACAGCATGATCCCTGGGGAAGACTTCAGGAATCTCGTGATAGGCCTGCATTTTGGAGGTGTCCCCAGCATCAACTCACTCTTCTCCATCTACAACTTCTGCAGCAAGCCGTGGGTGGTAAGGAGCCTTTAGAGGCCTTCTTTGCTCTACTTTAACCCACACAAAGGAGTCGTGAGTCCCTCCCTCGGCGGCTGCCTCGGACTGATTTATTTGGGCTATTAAAGAAAGCTGTAACACCTGTCTCTGGAGCCAGTGGAGCTGGAGGCCTCCACAACCACCCATTATTAGTCTGTGGGGAGAAAAACCAAGATGCAAGACTATAGTCTAGTCACCAATAATTAATGAAGTACAGAGGAGCACAGGATGCAGTCTGCACTTATATATTTCCACAGTTTGGTTAATGTTGTTTCCTGCTTTTCTATTTACTTTAATGAAATGTGAAACCTACCAAGTTCAAAATCCAGATGTCATTATCATGATACTTTTTATATAATCAATATACAGTAATCAGAGTTACGATTTATAGATTAATTTGATAGTCCGGAAATAATATTTATAGAATGTCCATCACCAGTTTCTTCATACACAAGAGAATGGCTACAAATCAAGAAAAGAGGTCTGAGACCAAACCAAACTTCTGCACCTCCCCTTGGAACTAGTTACCAGCCAATGACTGACAGCTGCTCAGTCACAGACTACACTTTGGACAGAGAAGAAAGAAAGCTAAAAGAGGAGAGTGGGTATTTTTTAAAGTCAGGTGATTTTCCCCACATTTCTGTCCACTGTAGCTTTAAAAAAGCTGCAACTTTCTGTGAATCAGAAGATGTAGTCAAGTGATCGTTCTTGCCCCAAACCTCAAAAAATTTCATCCCAAACACTGAGAACAGTTCAGACACAGACACATTTCAGAACTCTGTTGTAAAGCAGAGCAACTATAATTTTCTCATGTCACCAATTGATAGAATTGCCCCTCATCTTATCTACGTATATTTACAAAAAGATTTTCTTTTGAGGATGATTTGTTTTCAGATGCCACAGTCAGAATTGTGTTGATCAGCAGTGAGTTAGAAATGTTGTGCTACAAACAGTGTGTCTCGTAAAGTCTCTCTTGTGCTCTGCTGCTGAAAAGTAACTATCTTGTTTACTTCTGCTTGCAGTTTTCTCAGATGATTAAACTCTACCACTCCCTCGGTCCTGAGAAATTCCCCCTGAATGAACAAACCTTCTACCCCAACCACACGCAGATGGTGAGTGCCTTGCAGCTACTATTCTTCCATTTGAACAGTACAGAGTAAAAAAGTACATATACTGTGTATGCACAAAAAAAATGGCACAGACAATTCTTGGCCCGTTTTTCATTAAATCTTTATTATAAAAATATAAAACACAGAAATTAAGTCAAACATTTCTACCCCTACAACAAAAACACCCCACCCACACTTCAGGAATCAGTGTTTAAACACAGGCTGTACACAGCTTCCTTGATTGGATTTTTTAAGGATCAAACTTGACCAAGTGTTTCTGTGCTAAGCAGATGTTATATTTACATATGAACCACAGAAATAGTGACACAGTGATGCCACAGAAGGAGAAATAGCCTTATGACCCCAAGTCAATACAGGCTGGATGCCTTCGACTTGAGCAATACCAAAATTATTTCTATTTTTTTTTGTCTTTTCAGAATAAAATTGAGTAAAACCAAGGCTATTTGATGAAAACTGTAGATATAACACTGGCATTTTAATATCTGAATACTGTTTTCACAATAGAGGAGGTGACATGAAGGCATTTTCTTTCTCTGAGGCAAATCTGTCTCTTAATGGAATGGACTGAAGGTACTGCATTGGGAGAAATAAAAAAAAAAAACAGATGGGAACAGGTGAAATGAAGAAAACTGAATTTAGTGACAATATTGTTACTTCTCATTCATATACAGTATATATTATATAATGTCCATTTCAAATAGTTAAATACAAAAAGATTGAATATATACTTACAAAATATCTTACTGTCAGAAACCTCTGTTATACTGTACTTTCACTGGATTTGTAACAAGTACCAGTTTGGGGAGCAATAATCACATTAAAAACAAAGTACCATAATATTTAAATTCAGTACTATAGTGATGCACTTGCAAATTCTGGTCCTTTATTGGCTGTTTTACAGGCTTTAATGATTGCTATGGTTGTATTTTTTTAAAAATATACCACATATCTACCTATGTGATAAATAAATGGATGACAGAGGTTTCAGCTGAGTTTAGCTTATGTTATATACAGCATAAAATATCACCATCTCTGCTGAAATGAACACTTCCCTACATCTCCACTGTAACAGATAATTTAGCATTTTCACTGATCTCCATCTGTATTCCGAAGAATACAAACATTCATCTACTACCATCGATAAAGATGTATGTTAACAGTAAAGACTGTGAACATAAATCAATGTGTACATCACTGTGCATTTATCATATATTTATTTTCAGCCAAAATAAGCACAGTCAGAGGTATGACTTCCAGGGGTCATACCTTACATTAGCACTGGTCTGTATTGTCAGAAAGATCCTTGGCTATATTTACTATTGCTGCCTGGGTCCCGTGCCATACATCAAGCTGAAACAACAGTATAAAAAATTCTGCAAGATATAGTGATTCATCAACTTTGATTTTTTAACAGATTTAAATTTATCAGATACAGTATTTAATGACTTTTAGTTTTAAGAGTCTTTTTGAGGCTTTTTAAAGTAACAATAGGTGACAGTTTAACTGCTCCAGTACACAAAATAACCATTATATTCAGTAGGCTATCTACAAGATGTTTTGATTAATACCATTATTTAGCTGGATGCTGACATTTCTGTCTCCAAAGATCTCTCAGTAGCTAGCTCATCATCTTACCTGCCAGTTACAGAGTATTGTGCAAAGACTTGTCTTGGAGCAAAGTTCTGCAATGTTCTGCTTATGTTGCATGTCACTTTGGTCACCATTGCTGCTGAACCAATCAAAGTCATGCACTTCTTATTGGCCCTTTAAATATCTGTTTGTCTGTCAGTATGGTGCAAGGACTATGATTGATTTGTGGTTTGGAAAAAAGAAAATAAGAGTTCCACTGGGTGCACAACAAACCAAAAAAAGTAGTTTTTGTTTATCAGAAGTGCTATGAAACAGGCACTGTAATGGATTTGTTCTTTTCCTTTTTTTACCCCTTCAAAGGGCAGTCACCCAGGCCAGTGAGCTTTAAGAGTCCTGTAATACTCTAAAATGTGATCAGGGATGGGACGGAGTCGGGAGGTGGCAGTGGGTTTGTGCTGGGTGCATTCAGGGATCAGTGGCATTTATGGTAGTTTTATCACGAGCAGTCATGCCCCGGTACCAGCTGCAGTAGCCTTCCTTTTGCTGGATGCAAGCGTAGTGCCGGGACTGGTATCCTGGATAGCCGAAGTGAGACAACATGTCCGTCCATAGGCATTCATTCTTTGATGTCACGAAGCAGGGCAGGTAGTGGCAGGGCTTAATCTACGGAGAGAGAGGTGAAACTAAAGATGTGGCCATGAAGCAGGAAGGAACACTACAAAGTACAAACAAGTGCAGACTCACTGTGTGAATAATACGCATGTGGAGAAAAAAAGATTATCTTCCATTCCTTCTCTTATGTAGAATGTATCAAACCTCAACACTACTCTTTTTGTGCCATATCTCTCTAGTATAATGATTCAGTGACCCTTTAGCCATCCTGACCCAAAATGTAAAAGAATATACAGGTAGAACCTTTAAATTAATAATTAACAGTCAACGACAATGAGTCTACAGTCAAGCATGGTTTAAGAGAAAGTCAAAGAAAAGAAGTGATCAAAGATTATAGTACATCATTTTGATTTCATCATTGTGAATAGTGCTTTCAGTCACTCAGTGCAAATAATTAATAAATCAAGCATAAAAAATGCTTTCCACATTAATTTTTGCATTGATCAGCATTTGAAGTGCAAAACATGCTGCATTTTCAAAGTAAGCAGTGTGTCGATGCTTCAGTGTGAGATCAGCTCCTTCCTGAAGATTTTTTCATGAGTTTGATAATGATTCTTGATTTCACTTAACCCCGTTTTTCATATGTCACACATCCAGGTGGTCCCACAAAAAGCAGCTTCAAGGATGAATATGACAGAAAGCTTTACATAACGAGCCACCAGGGCGATGAATGGAAACGCGGTGTTTTGTGATAGGAAATGAAAAGCAGCTCAGGAAACCGGCGAGAGCTGCACTTTTCTGGATTTGAATGAGCCAGTAAATTCAATTAGCACCTCAGAGGGCACACATTCCATTTTCAGCGTTTCGTTATTCAAGGCAGCGGAGTGTCCTACACGGTTCAGAGATGTTCACATAGCTTCCTGGTTTGAGTGGTTTAAATGATCTATGGAGAATAATTTTCTAATTATTGTGCCATGCCTTCTGCGCTGTAGCTCAGTAAATGGTCACTTGTGAAGGAATGCAGAGAGCGGAGGAGTGCATTTAATATGTGTAATGATGTTTACGCAGAGCTGTGCCTACTGATTCTCACACTGAAGTCACGGTTGATAGATGGTCTTCTCTTGATGCCTCTGGGCTGGTGCCATTCACACACTAAACACACTATACAGTCCTTGGCCACAGTGGGAACAAATACGTCTCTTTGCTAATCCACTTATACTGATAGGAGCCAGTGGTGTTAGCAGATGTCCAGGGCACTGCTGTACAGTAGGACTGTGACAAGGCAGGTCAGCAGCTGCACAGCAGCAAGCTACATGTCTGTGTCACATAAAACTGGGAATGAAGACATGGACCGACTCCAGGGCTGTAATTTAATAACTCCCAGTGATCCTAATTCAACTTGTTTTCCCTCCACTTCTGTCTTCTCTCTGTACATCCATGATGTTGATAAGTGGAAATGAGACTAAAGTGAACTTGTGGTTCATTTTGAAAGAGCTGTTACTACCCAGCCATGCAACCATGAAGCTTATTTTAAGTATTAGTAAATCGTAATTTTCTCTGTGTCTATTTGATTCATTCGTATCATACCAATTGTTGCATGTGGAAAGGAGGTTAAACAGTAACGGTCCTGAATCTGTTTGTTCCTTCATATACAGTTGTGTTATGAATAGTAAATGTCTTTAATTCTCTTTGACTCATTCATAAATACACCAGTCTATACTCTAGAAAGGGTCACCTGGTTGCAGCAATTTAATGTTCTCCCTCGTGCTGCCTCTTCCTCCTCATCCCCTTGGCTTGTCTTCTCTCATCCCTATGTGGCCAGCTGGCCCCTAAATCTTTGCCAGGCAGTGGCTGCTGGTTTCCACTTACCCTGCAGTTGCAGCCCAGCTGATAACGATGGTTGATGCCTTTCTTTTGGGCCAGTGACAGACGCTCCCATCGCTCATTGAAGTTGCACAGTCCTGTGTAGACCTTGCCATCATACACCCGTCCTATGGTGGAAAGAACAGAGGGGATGCCTTAATACTTTACACATAATGGAGAAGTAGTTTTTACTTGTGTTAGCATGTTTTCAGCTTTCTACTGCTGGGGTTTCATTTTCTAAATTTTGATTCCAATGGCAACACCTTGAATCCAAATCTGTGCGAATAGGACATTTCTGTCCTTAGCACAATCATTTAGCAGGTGTTAATTGGCTGATTCCTAGTCATAAGCAGCCAAACATACAAAGAGCAAAGTTTCCCTGAAGAAAGCTACTGAATTTGTAAGTAGTCAACAGTCATTTTGTGGACATTTGTCTGTCTTTGTTCTATATAGGACATAACAACCCTGATGTGCTATTTCATTATTTGTCTTATTCATAATCATAGTCATATAATATAATATAATATAATGTAAACATACCACTCATGCAATCTAAGCTGTTTATCTATGGTAAGACAATCCCATATGGTAAGCCCATATTAAACCAACACCCCTATTTCTGAATATCTAAAAGGTCAGCAGGCGTCTATTTTTAGTGCTGGACTGGTTGTGGCTTACCAACTCCTGAGACAGGTGCACTGTGACGGCTTGCGAGCATTCAGAAACATCGCGATTTGTCACTATATGTCGACTTCATTGTGTTGTCACTATGCAGGAATTTGACAAGTCACAAATATGTGTGCCTTCGAACCCCCTGAACCTCCCACACAGCCTGCATCCGTGCACTGGGATTAGTGGAGTCACTCACAGACTTATTACATGGTGTTGAGTGTGTGACATGTTAATAAAATACTAATCAGGGCCAGGGCACTCCAGACCTGATCAAAGGAGACCCAGGCAGCTTGTCTAACAGGCCCTGGTGTGTTAAATCTGCCAATGACACACTCCTGATCATATGCAGGACTTATTATAGACGTCCGGAGAGCAGAACAAGATGTCAGTGATGTCACTTATACCCTAACTCAGTCAACATTACTGTCGCTGCCTGGCAACGCAATATGTACCATGGGATGTAGTTACAGTATTTACAGGACAGGACTTAGCGACACTTAAATACACTACAGGCTCAAAAGTAAAGTACACCTCTGTTGAAAATAGCAACTCATAAAAAGCTTCTGCTGGAAAATCCAGTCACTTCCTGCTAGCTGTTAATTATAAGTTCAGAGGAAAAAAAACAGCTTTTTGGTGTGTCTGGTCTGAGTACCTCAGGAAAATGGTTGCAAAAATAAAAGAAACTGGCTCTGCTTTGCCTCTTTGCACACTGGCAAATGATTGGTTATAAATAGTGGGAATGTTTGTGTCACAGGACAAATGATGAAGTCCTTGGGGAGGAGCGTGTGTGCATTTGTGTGTGGCTTAGGGCAAACACACTTCCATTGCTGCTAAATGGACTTGTAGAAACCTCAGAGAAAGAACAAGCATTTATTGGTAACGGTCACTACCGTGACTAGACTGTTTTTTTTTGTTTGTTTTTAAATATGTAACTCATATACAATTTGCAAACACATCTGTTAAACGGATGCTACAGAGGAGACTGTCTTTAATTTTAACCTTGGTAAAAGGTGCTACTACATTGTACTTCAGTCACATGACAAACAACATTCACTGACTACAGTTTATAGCTCTGAAAAAATTCTGCTCAGTCATTAAGTGTTTGAATTCTTCTATAGTTATGATAAACAACCAGTCAAAATAAGGTGCAGTGCCTAAAATATCCTGGCTTTCATTGCCCAGTATACTGTATGTCCTGGAGTACTGGATGATGAAATGCACTTCCTGTAATTCAGTTGTTTAGTGTCTTTTGATAAAATGTTGCTTGCGTGTATGATCAAGTTGAGTAGGTGATGCATAAGAATTATTCTGACAAAATAAAATAAATATTCTATTCATAGTGGCTGGATATAAACATGATGTCATCCAGAGGTCAGAGGTCAAACTGTGAGCTTACCTGTTATCAAGTACTGGTACTTGTTGATTTCAAACTTGACACCACACAAACTCTCTGAGGCATCAGTGTAAATGTGTTGCACATGCTGGACTTTCTCAAATCCTTTGTACATCTGAAAGACATGAGGAGCAAAACTAAAGTTAAAACTTCAAAATAAAAGCTGTTGGTTGTAACTATCACCCTGTTCTATCGCTGCAGCCCTCTGCAAATTAATAATCTGGGATGAAAAACAAGAAAGGTTTATCAGTTGACATTTCTTAAGGAATGGCTCACAGGAGGAGGAGTACTGGACGTAGGCCAGAACTAAATCAATGATAACACAATTAGTTTGTATAATGTGTTTCAATTTTATTGCTGTTTTGCCAGTTTCATTGAAGGTGTGGCTCCAGGCTCATGCAAAAGTGAAAGTGTTTACCATGAGAACTGCTGCATTTCCTCAGTGTAATTTATTTGTCTGGGAACAACAGGAAATCCCTGTTTAGACGTGTCGCTCCCAGAAAAGCAGAACAAACTGTTACTTAAGCCCAAAACTGAGGAGGTTTGGGAAAGCCGAGAGCATTCCCCTCATAGGATTTGTTGAAATTTGGAGAGGCTTGTATTCTTTAATAGCACACAAGGAAAATCGCTGTTTGCAGAATAAATCCACAGACTGTAAAACAAATAAATGACCCACAAGAGGAGCAAAGGTCGCATCTAATTCCTCAGGATAATCCTTCCACTGATTAGTGTTTTTAGTATGTTTTATTAACAAGAGGCCACTTAATGCTCTTGTTACAAACTTGTATTTTAGCAATGTGCATAACTATGTTGAAATGTTTGAATGCAGAGTAGCTTGGAGGAGTTTGGTTGAGCCTGTAAACCCACTAATCTGCAAGCCTGGCTCCTGTCTGTGCAGCAGCAGGCCACTGTCAGCATCTGTCAGAAATATGCAGCGTTATGTAAGAATATAGAGGAAGTGAAGAACAATATTTCAGCCCATGTAACCAAAAACCACTTTTTTTAGCTTTCACACAGCAGCTTACAAAGTTTTATGAAAGATTCTATAATGTTTTATATGTCTGTGCATTTTAATCAATAAGTAATCAGTGGTCATCACAGTAGAACACTGAACATGTTTTAAAAAGGAAGAAATCCACTGTATCCCACACCTCAAAATAAAATGGTAAATGATGACACCTCAAAGATAACCCCAGTATACTCAGTTTAACATTCTGCCAAGACTCAAACAAAGTATTTATATGAATATTGTGTTCCCTTTTTGTAACATTGTGTTTCTTTAATGATACCTGTAACAGATAGGTCAGCTTGATAAATTTGGTTTGTCAAAATGTGAATAGTCGATAAAGTGTAAAGCAGTAAGCATTATTTTATTCACATCAGAGCTGAAATACATCTTGTTTTTATGACACAGTGTGGATGAAACCTGTGGATTGATGCCACACTATGCTAACTAGACCTAGAATTAAGAGATATTTATTAATGTACTTGATTTAACATGACGACTTGGGGATAGGGGAAACAGCTATCCTTACTGTGTCAAAAATTAAACAAATGATGTATTTCTATCAGAAATTTGAACAAAAACACTTGACGGGCAGCTTCTAGTCTGTATGCTGTATGCTAAGCTAATCACCTCCTGCCTTCTTATTTAGTGTGCAGATATGAGTGTTGTATGTCGGTTGATCAGATCAACACAGCTGTCATACACTTTCTTTCTCTTCAGCACTTGAAGCTGCAGTGCCTGATAGTTAGAATCGCTGGACAAACATTTTAAGTGACATAAGAGCAGATGAAACTTTTGTATCTGACATCCCACAACTCAGACTTTGTCTTTGCATTTTCCCATCCGATAGTGGCATTAAATATGCAACCGTTTCTCAGATGTGACCCTCCTCAATGGCTCAACAGGATTGGCAGCATGCAATATTGTCAGATTGTCTCTATTTATATTTACTTTTTAATTTGGACTGAGAATAGAGAGCTATGGAAGCGAAGAGTGTATTTTAAAATTCTGCCATTATTTTGTCTGTATTTCAGCACTTGCAGCTTTAAGCAGAAGCAGAATTTTCTTACCTTCATTTGTTTGACTGTGTAGCGCATCGTCCCAAATGGCCCATCTCTCAGGAGCTTCTTGCCCACCACTTTAGCTCGAATCACTATGAAGAAAGCAGACAGGCTGGTTAACAGTCACATTCCTCCAAAATACATATCTCTGTGAGCTATCTTGTTGTGCTCATCGGGTAACACACTGCTCCAGCCTGTAGGAGGCATTAGCATACCCCTGATAAATATCTTTTCAGGACCAGGTTGGCACCAGTTAATCCATCTATCCAATTTTATGCATTGCTGCAGTTTGCAAAAGAGGTCCAATGGGGAAGAACACTAAAGGGTCTTTTGAATTTGATACCACAAGCGAAATCACATGAGGGAAAGGTGCAGTCTATCTCCTGTTTAAACTGGCTTCGTTCTATATTGAACAGGGCTTGAAGAGATCTTATCTGTATGTAGGACCCCCATGTAAATGTTGGCAAGGTGAAAATGCCCGATGGTGACTTGTTTGCTTTGATTTGTTAGCTTTTACTGGTGTCAGAGTAAAGGGATTTATTGTGGAGCACTGGGAGAAATGAGGGATAATTTGAGCTGGTGAATAGAGCTTAACCAGTGCTGCGGGTCCTGCACAAGCCATCACTCCTCTGTGATGTTCACCTGCTGCCCACAGCTCACCAGCTATAGACATAACTAACACTGGCTATGTTTGTTATCTTTGCCTAGTGGAATTTCCTTCCCACATTCTTCAGGGGCTCACATTCCGCAGAAAGGGAAAAAAAAAAAAAAAAAAACAGAGGGCTTTCATTATTTTCAACTGGAGAATGAAATGAGGCATGTGACATCTTCTGTTTGATTTGTATTTGTCTTGATGTCATACTTCCTGGCAAATGGAAATGGGCATAAAAGGATAACTCAAACAGGAAGCAGTTATAGCATGGTCACCAGAAAGCAGTGGCTGAATATTTATTTTGGACCTAAGACCCCAGTTTGGGGCAGCATTTTATTAACTTAATCCCTGAGGTCATATTTTGAGCTAATTTATACAATTAATTCAACAAAAGATGTTGACTATCTGAAGATTCAATTCAATTTTTATTTGTATGGTGCCAATCATAATCGCCGATTATCTCTAGGCGCTTCACAATTCGAGGCCGAGACCTCATGACTA
>JAQQAE010008440.1:0-15219 GCA_029823295.1 Pseudamia nigra | reverse complement strand
AAAATATTTTTTAATAAAATCTTAACATTTGTGGTTTATAAAGAGGCCCGAAATAAATGGGGGGGGGGGGTTCATATAAACACACTTGGTTTGAGTAACACCCTGACAGAAGTCCTTAACAGACAAGTACGCACTACCAATATAAATTCAAGCACTGAGATATGAGACTTTTAATAATAAAACCAGAGACCAAAATAGCTGAGGATGAAACAAAATCATGTTATGACATTTATTTGATTCCTTTGTGAAGAGAATTACTAAATTTATCTAATAAGAACTCAAGAGAGCACAAACCTCCATGAAGGCAGCTCGGTTTCTCTTCGTAGTGAAGAGTGAGTACCATTATCATTTGAACCTATGTTAATTTCCCCCATAATGTTATGGCACCAAAAGTAATACAGTACAGTATTCTTAAATTTATTTGACCCTTATTATTGGATTCTTTGACCATGAAGACCTACTGTACCACTTGCATTTGGAATCACACACATACGTATCATTATTAGTTAGTTATTGACAACAAATAATATTTCCATAATAGTTTTCTTCTGGATCTAGCTACATCAAATCCGTGAGCACATTACTAAATCAGCAGACTTTCCAAACAGACAAAAAAAATTTATTTGAATGATTGTGAGATACTGTATCTTATAATTATGAGATATATTATTACATAATGATGAGAAAAGTTAAGGCTCTCATTAATCCATCCTTTGCAATTGACAGTGGGGAATATGGCACAGTCAGATTTAATCTTCTTTAATTTCTTTCTCGGACTGAGACACTGGGAAATGTTGTTTCTTAATGTTTCCGATCATTACCTGATTTCTGGAGTTATCAGATTATGAAGTGATCATGTAAACAACATAATCTGTTATGCATTGTCCAATAACAGCAGTTATCTGATTATGAGAAATCAAATGAACACACCTGGATTTCTCCCCAACAGTCCCATTTCTCTGATTTATTTCATTCTGTCCCATCTGTGCATGTGTAGAAAAAAAATCATACGAAATGGAGGTGACGTAGTCACAACATGAGCAGAAGAAAAAGACAACAAACAAATCATGCAGCAGAGGAAAGTCAAAAGAGCCCCTTCTGGAGGGAATAAGAGACAAATTTTATGTTAAGTAAAATAAACATCCTCCATCTCCTCAACAGGAAGAAATACAGTATGTTTCAAAAATAACATGAAGCTTTAGTCTAACATCACTACTAATTATTGGATTTCATATAAATGGCCTCAATAATTTGCAGATCTCATAAACCTATATTTTATTCCCAATAAAACATACACACATCACATGTTGAAATAGACATTTTACCATTTCATGGAAAATATTAGCTCGTTTTGAAGCATCTCTCTAAAATGCTCCTTTTCTACTCAGTCATGTTACTGACCTGTTGCCAGTAACCGAGTGAGTTGTCAAACGCTCCCGCAGTTTGTTTTGATTTGTGCCAATTACTTTTCCAGCCTTTTGTTCCCCTTGTTCCAACTTTGTTAAGATGTGTTGCTGCCAAAACTCAATTCAAAAGGAGATATTTTCCATCAAATGGTAAAATATCTCATTTTCAACATCTGATGTTGTTTGTGTTCTATTGGGAATGAAATATGGGTTCATGAGATTTGAAAATCATTGCATTATGGTTTTATTTACATTCCCAACTTTTCTGGAATTGGGTTTGTATGATAAATTAATTAATAAAAAGTAGTCCAGTCAGAATATCCTGTATGTTTTAATCACCACAATTGATTAATAACAAAATAAAATGAGTTAAGAATAATGGTAGCCTCAGTTCTGTGGCTAGAATGACGATCATGGTATCAAAATCAAGTAGACAACCTAAAGTACCCACTGATAGCACTCCTAAGATGCTACTAAGAGTGTAGGTGGGGTAAAAACATTTTACATTTCAAAGTATTTAACCCTAACACCCCAAGATTGATCAAAGTATCTCAGAGATATAGACAAATAAGCTCGTCAAATTTCACTAAAATTCTCAAAAGATGAAGAACGGTGTTGACCACCATTGGCATGTAAATGTGTTCAGGTTGGGTGTGTGATGAAATGTGTCAAGTTTGGTGCAGACTGAATAATCCACTTCCGAGATATTAGCATTATGTGTTGCTTGGTGAAGCGTTTCTCTAAATTGCTTTAAATATGGCAGACCGCAATGGCCATGTCTTTGAAGTTTTGTAACTTTGTTTAATAACTTTTAATCATCCACCTCTGGAGATGATTTGGTTTGAATTTCAAGACATTTGGATGAAACATGTAGAACGAGTTTGTTCAAATGCATCATGAGTAAATAGCAAAAATGCCAAAAAATGACTACAAAATCCAAAATGGCGGACTTCCTGTTGAGATGGGGTCGTAAGAGTAATTACATTTTTTTGTTTGTCTGCGTGTCGTCCACATGTGTACCAAATGTCATTCATGTACGTGAAAGTTGCCCTGAATAGGGAAGTAACATTTGGCCCCTCCGAGACGCCATTTTGGATGCCCCCAAAAGGGACGTTTATCCAAAAAAACTCACACACACCTGATATGCGAACACATTTACTGCGTTTACGGCTTGGGCCTAATAATGACTGGCTACTTAGAGTAGAGACACAGGCTTTAGCTTGATTTCGCTTCAGCTTTTTGGGGTCAAGGAATTCATTTGTGTATCTGTGAGAACTTGCATGTTTCAAGAAGGAAAAACTGGCGGCAATCTTGGATTTGGTCCAATTTCACTCATTTTCAAACTCCACCTTGCTTTTGACCCGAGGAACACATCTGCAAACTTTGGCATAGATATCTCAAGGTATATTTGAGTTATCAGTTGGACAGAGGGATGCATACAACACGACAGACAAAAAATACATTGCTCGGAAACACACTCCTATCCATGTTTCAGGCCCAGTCGACTAGGTTAATGTTAATTTTTTGCTGCTGGTAATAAACGAATGCTCACAAAAACATACCCTCTTTGCTGGAGGTAATGACAGAAGACTAGAAATGATGCCTGGGTAAATTTGACCTAATTGACAAGTTTTTACCTTCTAAGGATAACACTGTAAGTCAGAAATGCAGCCTCTGAACTCAATCCCTAAAACCATAATTCTCTTATTTCAGTGGTTTAGCCTCTTAAGTTTGGTCTGCGTCTTGGTTCACACACCTAACACTTGTGTTTATCTGCACCCATGAGTTGGAATTGATCGGCTTTCCCTGAAACTCACGGTGCCAGTGATGTTCATGCAGCTTTTGCCAAATGCAGTCTCAGATCCATTTTCATATCCAGTCTGCCGCCAGCTTGACACCAGCCAAGAGCTGAATCCCAAAGCCTGCCATGGATGTTGATGCATTTCTTAAAGCGAATGCCACTGATAAAACTCCTCTCACATTCAGACTACAAAAAGGATTTTTTTTTTAAGTTCTTATAGTACTTTTTTTTTCTTGTTTTGCACAAAGGCTTGAACTCCGGAGGACTAACCTTCTCACAAAAGCTGCCCTCGCATATCATTGCCATTAATCCGCACATGGATCTACAGTACTGTGATTCATTACCAGGAAGCACTTCCGAGCTGCAGCCTTGAGCCCAAAAAATATAAAAATAACAAACCTGGCAGGTGTTTCTCTGTTAGTTTGCCAAGATGGTCACCAGTGGCAACTTTGTTTATGCAGACAGAACACTGTTAGTAGAATACACATTAGCCTGTTTAGTGAAACCTTCCCGCTTATGCATCTGCTCGTATGAAAACAATAAATATACACTGTACTTATATGAACCTGTTTTGTTGCACACACAGATGAATCTGGATATGGACAGAAAGACAATGGAATAATGACGGAAAAAGCTGACAAATCGGTAAGAAGGTGATTGTGTGTTCCAAATGTGACTTAAAAATACACAATATATTCATCTTTATTCATTCATAAATAATTTTGGTGGTATTTAAAAGGAAATGGTGGTTTACAGCTGGGGCTCAATGTTTTGATGCATAATAATAAACCTGAGAGCTCTGCTGGAAATGGCTGTATTTGCAGCAGAGTGTGTGGGGGGGCTGATGGAGGGGTCACATACACAAGATTATGCAGGATCTGTTACTTTGTTTTTGTAACACAAAGTGTCTTGGGCTGTAAAATAATTTAGTTGTGCTAGCTGATCAGATTCCACACCCCATTAGAAAGAAAACTACCGCACAGCCACATCAACTCGTTTACAGAGCTAAGTGTCGAGATGAAATAACTGCTTTTGACACAAAAACCACAGAATCTTGCCCCTTCTAGTTGAGCCCCATGGGAAGTAATTTCAGAAAAAAATGTATCACAGTCAAAGGAAACCAACATCATTTTTGATCCCATTTGAATTGTGCAATTATTTACATATTTTTACATAAAAGATAATGTTACAAGTCAAGGAAGTTTGAAATGAAACTAGTAAAGTACAAGATTATGTATGTATATGCATATGTACTATATGTATGTATGAATAGCATGTATGTGTGTATGAACAGTTTGTATGTGTGTCTTTATGGATGGACGGACGGACGGATGGGTGAAATGTTATTGATCCATTTGTTTGAGGGAAGGGAAGCCAGATAAAAGTTATTGCCAAAGGGTAAATACAAATTAATGCAGTGGAAATGGATGCTGTGATCTGCATGTAAATGCCCTGAAGGGGCAACAACTTAACTTCAACAGTCGGATTGATACAGGAAAACAGAAATCAAATGCCAACATGCATGAAGCACTGCAGAAACAAATGTTAGACAGTATTTGGATAAACTTTGGAAAAGTTTAAAACAACCTTATAGGATACAGATGGGGCATCTGTTTGGTTCAGTTCTGTTATAATATCCTTTAAACTGACAGATATTACAATGCTGTGAAAAAAGTGTTTGCATCTTGTGACAAATATACAAAAAAGTACAAATTAGATAGGGGGCATGCACTTTTTTATGTGTGTGAACAATGACACAATTCAGACTGGGGGAAAAAATCTATATCTCTTTATAAAGTTATATATTATTTTCACTGAAAATGAATCCACATCTGAACATTTTCATGCATTTTACTCTTTAAAACTTTAAAGATAGTTATTTTGTTCATTCTGGTTTAATGTTGTGACAGCACATGAACAAAAAATAATCAGCAAAATATCCACAAAGTGAACACTTATGAACAAATAATCCACAATACGAACGTTTATCATGCAATGAGAAAAATAATCAAGAAAATTAACAGAATATCTGTGTAATGTACAAAAAATACAAACAAAATCATCATGAAAATTTTGAAAAATCCATGAAATTCAAAAAAACTAAATTGTTGATCAGTATGATTTGTTCTGGAACAGTGACAATGACAAATTGAAATAATTTCAATGTGCATGAATTGGCTACTTTTGTTTATGTACTGTCAGTATATACGTGTGCCTACTGTCTGGCAACTGGTCTTATGTTGATGTTTTTGGTGTCTTATAAGCCCATGAAAGGGCTGGGCATACTGTGTGCATGCAAGACACAATAGTAATAAAAAATAATACAAATAAAAATAATGAGGAGGATAAAATATTCTAGAAAATGATCATAAACTTAGCTAATCTTGAATAAAATGAACAGAAATCAACAAAAAGGAGCTATAAATCAGCAAAAAACAATTGAATGCAAATCAGAAAAATAAAGTTACATTTCATCCAAAGTTACAAATAGATGGAAAAAAATGAAAGAACATGATAGAATTGCCTAAAGTGATCAAAATAACTAAATTACAGTGAAAAACAGAGAACCCCAAAAAAAGACATTATTTTGCTCAATACCCAAAAGTTACTTATCATCAGAATAGAAACTGTGAATTTAAACTGTTACTGGGGGGATACATGTAAATCTTACTGGGTGGGTGGGGGGGGGGGGGGGTGAATCCTCCCCACCCCCCTAAATTCTCACCCATGGATACAGACAATACTCTGCAAAACTACATAAGAAACTGAATTTTCTTTAAGAATTGTATTGAATATTAGGAAAACAATATTGTTGCTTTCTGAGTAATGGCACATCTTGCCAGAGAAAGAAAAGGGAGAAACGCATAAATATGTATGAGTGAAAAATGGAAGTTGCACAGGGAGGGCTGGTATGAACACATTCTGCAGAGATGTAATGATACCATCTGCTTGTGGGTTCAGATTGGCTGACAGACACTGTGGCATCCTCATAGATGCACAGCCCAATCAGTCAAGGGATGTGGAGACAAATAAATGATAGCTGCACACACTTTCTGCCAGATCTCATTCTTATTGTCTTATTGTCTCCAATAATTGCACCTATTTGTTCTTAACAAGACAATAAAACGCTCGTTTGAAAAGGTGGAGGTTAGAGTTAGGAGGTCCTTGAGTCTATTTTGATCTCAAGGGCGAGTTGATTGTCCGTGGCTAAAAGCTCTGTCTCCATACAAAACATCCCCCCAGATGTCAGATGCATGTTGACAGATTATAACTGGGGGATTCATAAAGAGACAGTCAGTGGATCGAGGGGAATTATCACAGTGCATTTCATGCAGCCAAAATGTCAGGCTGAGGGCTTAAAGGCTCTCTGCACATCCCAACTTCTGAGCATCAAGGGCACGAGTGTCATTTGTCAGACATCCTCTGAATCAATTCACTGAGATGAGAACAGACGTGCCACATGATTACGTTTACATGCAGATTATATGGTTGGTGCTTGACACATTCAGTGGTAAGTGTGGATATCTTTTTTCTTTGTTGCAGGTCTTTCATTATCAAGACGACAGGAAAACCAATCAACACTATTGATCCCTGTTGTACTATAAGTTTTCTTGTGCCAAACACGTTTTATTACTTTTTATGATGTGAAAATGTTCTTTTCAAATAAAATCTGCTCCAGTAATTCATCCTTTGGTACAAAACCTCTTTTTGATGTGATATGTATTTACCGTATGTCACTTCTTTTCACCTCTAGTATACAATAATTGTGGGAATACAATAATATATTACATTGTGCCTAATATTGTGACTAGAAGTACAGGCAGGTGTATATGCATTAGAACTGTCTATAACTATAGGTTAGTAAACAAAAATGGTTTTTTTTAATCGTATTTGTAAATGTGTTAATTACACACCGTGAAGCCATTTATTGGTTTCATAATACCTCGTCTGACTCTGCATGTGCATCGTCCACATGTTCGTCCCCATCCACAGATCTGCCACCTCGTCCATAGGCTGTGAATGAAAGATAGACCAACCCTCCATGATGTCCCCCGAGGCGTCTGAAGAGCCCTGAAGCTCAAACAAGGGCATCGCCATAGTGGTACCATTTCCTGCTCCATCAGAAACAACACCGGGCCTTATGCAGTACCATTCTCGTAAATTTCTGTTATTTGTTCTCTTATATTTTCTCTTAACGAAAAAATGAGAGGAATCAGCGCCAGATTGTCCAAATCTGCTCTTCCCCAGGTGTGCTGAATGTTAAATGTCACTTCATCATAAATGGCATAAATGGGATGCACGTCGCAGCTTGTCTGGAATTAGCATAAGCGAAACCCACTAAATACCGTAAACGGGCAGGTGTTGCAAAAAGTCAGCATATGTATTATGTCAGGGTCTACAGTCATTTCTAACCTGCCTGAATTCCTTGGAAATGAACTGAGGAGTACAGTAAGGGTGAACAGTCCAACCGGATCACACACAATAGAAAGAAATGACAGAGGATATAAATAAGCGGTTGTTACGTACTGTTCACAGGAGGCAGCGGTTTAGTCTGACACGAGTCTTCATCAGTGTTTCACGGTGTGCCCTTTTATGTACCGATGAGGATGACAGTTTTTTAAACAAACACGGACAGAATAAAAACCTCCGAGCCCCTCATCACGGTAAATGTCCGGTGGTTTCTTCTGCCCCTTAAAGCAATGCTGAATTTAATCCACTTGTGTTTTAATGGATCAAATCCAGTGCAGAGCATGACTGGGTCCCACTGACCTGCACGTATGACGCACATTAAACTCTCCCACACTCTGGTTTATAAGCTATTTGACATACAGTCTGTAAATATGACATCACTGTCCTACTGATGGTGTGTTTTTAATGCAGGAACAGTGTAAACGTTGCGATTTCTTTAATTTCCTTTCAAACCAGTCTGTACTGATATCCCGAGAAACATTGGACTCTGACATAAAACAAGCTCTATATCCTAGTCTTCACTGGGTTTATTTGACAAAAGATATTTTTCAACCACATATTTAGTAATGAATCATAGAAATTCCACCAAAACATAAAATAATCAGAATTAGTTGTATTTAATATAATTAATTTCATTATGTGTTTCTGTGCGTTGACCAAATCCTTCCTGGTTATGTCTTATTTGGAATAACAGCAAAAATAAGAAGACATTGGTGAACCCCACAAATCAATGGGCCCTAACAAAATAAGAGAAAACAGTATGCAGGATACTCAGAAGTCAGAATTTCCACGTTCCCAGGTGGAAACTGGGACACGTTGGTCGGAGCAGCCCCACCAACCCCAGCTTTACCATTCAATATGGCTGCCACTCACAACAACTGAATGAACACTGATTTGTTTCATATTTGTCTCATATTATATCAGTCATACACATAGAAATGTTCACTTTTATCCATTGCATGTTTCTGTGCTGCCTGTATGTGCAAAATATGACACAGTTATTATCATGTAGAGTACACGTGTTTGGAACCAGTACACATCCAACTGTTTTTCCAACTTTGCAGCTGGAACGTGATCAGCTCAAAATTGATGTCACCCCCAGTTCTGAACCCCAAGTTCCAAGGTAAATGGAATGCACCAGTAGACACTGCCAGTCGAAGTGACTGTGTCCTTCATTATGCACAGTAGAAACGAGGGTCTGAAAAATCTAACCAGGCAACTTATGTATATGTATTTCACAGAGGTGGAAAAGAACCATACGGACCAAACCCTTGTTTATACCACGCTGTAAATATGTTAATTTCTGCTCTAAAGTGGGACATTTTGACATGGGTCTAAGGTGATAGACTCACTTTTGGATTCTGCCCCCAGTGGACACTGACAGTACTGTGGTTTTTGACACTTCCACATTAGACTCACACCTCAAACATGGAGGTGTAAACAATGGAAGTATCATAAGTACAGGAACCCAGCACTCCAATTTGAAGTCTGTTCCCCCAGTGGCCATTCACTGGAACTACACTCCAGCCATCCATCCATCTACCACTTCTCCATGGGGTCGGGTCGCGGGGGCAGCAGCTTAAGCAGAGAAGCCCAGACTTCTCTTTCCCCGGCTACTTCATCCACTCCAGCCCAAAAAGCATTTTCCCTGTAGACCACAACGGCAAAAGAGATGTCTGTAAAACTGCTGACAGGATACCTACAGCTGCAGAAAAAGGTTGGAAATGACATTTATATCATCAGTATTCATAGTATGATGGTTTGAAATTCTTTAAACTGCCAAAACTCTAAAAAGAATAGGTTTTAAAATCCATGAGGTCACCTGCAGGGCACGATCTGAGCAGCCACAGGACGGGTGAGAAGGCATGGGAGGGGTCTGCAGAGGAATCACTAGTACACAGGCTTAGCAGCCCTAATGAACATGTGCAGTGGGCCATAGAATGAGAAAGTAGCTGTACAACCAGTGAGCAGCGCTCCACTGGGAATGTTTGTAAAAAAAAAAAATCCTTAGTGTAAAAGCAACATCTTCCAAGTATCTGAAATAAATTACTTGAAACTTGCAGTAGCGATTGACTATTAAATATTCATAGTGGCAGCAGCACCGTCCATTTGAGATGGATGGTGTTGCTGCTTTTAAAGAGTACACATTTAAAATCTAACTTCTGCTATTCAGGGCCTGTACATTTCAGCAGGTATCTTAGTGATCAAAAATACTCTAGTTGTGTTTAATTCTGCCATTTTTCTTGATTATTTGGTTCTGTTTGATTGTTTTTGTGCATTTCCTTTATTGTTGTGTTCATTTTATCTCCATTTTAATGCAGCCGTGAGGGGGGGCGCCGGTCCCAAGCCCGGATAAATGCAGAGGGTTGTGTCATTAATTTGTTTCCTTGTTGGTTTCTCTTGGTTTCTTGTGTATATTTTGTTCATATCGTGGTTTACTTTGCTGTGATACTTTTTGTACTTATTATTTGGATGCTATGGATTATTTTGGGATATTTTGGTTATTTTTTGTTTATTTTGTTCATCTGTGATCCATTTTGTTCATAATATGGATCGCTTTGTTAATTTTTGTTCATTCTCTTGATTTGTGGTGTACATTTTTTTTCCATATTTGGATTCTATGGATTATTTTGGGCATATCTTTGGGTTATTTCTTGATCACATTGTCGATTTAGTGTTTATTTCTGTTCATTTTGTTTTAACTCTTTTGCCGTAAACAGTTTCGACAGTTCAAACTCTGGCTTTGCCCATGTTCCGAGGTGTTTTCGTGTTTCGTCTGCCTGTTCCCTACTCACAAATAAATGGTTCACTTAGTGCTGCCAACATGAACGTGTTAGTTCATTAAGCAAGTCGAGCCCACTGCCGGCACTCTGGCCAAATGTCACAGCTATTTTACGAGCGCGCCATGTCACTGGTGCTGGAATATTCTTCAGCAGGCAGACACCTCCTGCCATCATCTGTCACATGAACGATGCCATCTGAGGCTCTGCATATGGTCCACGGTGATTAACGCCAGAGATTAATCGAACACAGGCGTCCCGCTGCTCAGAAACGCCCTCCGTCTCAGTCTGTGGCTTCACGATTTATTTACACTGCTATAAAGTGACGTTACAGGTGCATTTGTTCCATCCTTTGACACTGTTTACATTCAGTTTTTTTCCCTGTTACTTTTACCAGATGTTTACTGTGACTTTAGGATCTCCTACACTGGTTTATGAATAGTGGAGTCTTTTTGTTATTTTGTTCATTTTACTTAGTATTTCATAGATGATATGAAATGTTTGGGTCTCTTAAATACCCTCCTTTATAAATGACAGTTTGGTCTGTTAAAAACTTGATTTATGAATAAAGACAGATTTGTTTTGTTATTTTATAGATGACTGTTTTGTTCTTAGAAATCCTGATTTGTAAAACTGACAGATTTGTTTATTGCTGGATCATTTTTCATGTTATTTTCTTGATTTGTGGAGTGTTTGGTTCATTTTTATTTGTTTTGCTAATTCCTTTTTTTGTTCATTTTTTAAATATTTTTGTTTTCTTTGTCTTTTATTGTATTCTGTGTAACTTCAGGGTCTCTATATAAATAATAACAAATGCTGTTCACTATTTTCATCTTTTTAAAAATATTTTCTATTATTGTGTACATTTTGTCACATTTTCCCCAGTATTTTGTTAATTTATAAATGTTACTGTTGTGTCTCCAAAAAACATTTACATACCGGTAAGTATTAAATAAAATGAGTCAAATTAATTTAGAATTTTTACATTTTATTGATTTAGTTGTTTCAGTGCGTTTTTGTTCAGTTCTTCAGTTAGTGCTTATTTTGGTCATTTTTGATTACATTTGAACAAGAATTAAATCAAAATGAATGAAACTGAATTCACATGCATCTTTTTTTTTTTTTTTTTTTTTAGATTAAAGAGTAAATTGATTTAATAACACGCCAAAACATTTTTGTCCCACTGTGGGAAGATCTTTTCTCAATTAATAAATCCAGTTCTACAAATGCATGTATGGTTGCCTTTATGAAAATTCCCAACATGTGAGAGTTGGTCAAACACATCCACAGCTTTGCAGAAAATGACATGTGTAAGAATGCCACGCCTGGGGCAACCTGACCGGGATTGTACCATAGGAATACTGGACGCAGGGCGGACCATCAGACAAGTTGCCAGAAGAATAAAGGTCCATCACTGGACCAGCAGAACAACCAGGACCTGGTCGACCAGAACCCAGGAGCCATGTTTCCACCTCTTACACCTCTGACTCATGGCACACACAATAGACCCGAACATGTAAAGACATAAGACATGTAAAAACATTACCATTGTTGACATTTTTTCATCTTTTAGTTAATTTTGTCACTGATCAAGTCAGGATATTTATTGAAAGATAAGGAGGAACAATGTGAGTGGTCATTTATATATGGTACTATGGCAGTGTATTGGTTTCACTGAAGAACAATATTTTTAGACTCCATATCTCATAATTACGAGATCTTTTCTCCTAATTAGGAGAAAAGATCTCCTAATTACAAGACATGGTATCTTGTAATTACGAGAAACAGTACAGTATTTCATAATTATGAGAAAAGTCATGGCTCTCAGTAATCCTGTCACACGTAGTACGGAATATATCGCTGTACTGATTTAATCTGTTTTTATTTCTTTCTCGGACTGAGACACTGGGAAATATGAATGCTTCTTATTGAGGATGACATTAATATTAGTACTTAGCACTACAAAGATGTCTCAAGTCATTGGGATTGTTCAGGGGGAGGGCCACTCTGGTCTGCTAGAAGTCACTCTCTCCCTGCATGAGCCGCTTGACCAGTACGTGATGCTTCATGGATATAAATATAAAATGCATCCAAGTTAATGTTCTGGAATTTTAGCATATCTATCAGATTGACATACCATGGATTAATGCATATGATGTATATCAGAAACATCAGACAACAGAAATGTGCCTAATTTCATATCTTCTAAATATAAAGTGATTATAATATAAAGTTTCCAGAAGGATGCAAGAAAGCCTAATTAAAAGGCCCCCCCCCCCCCCTTACAGTGCAGGTACAGTATGTTCCCAGAAATTCCCCAAAGTGTGATGAACTTTTTGAAATGTTTTCATGCAGTGTAAGATGACATTTGCTTCTGAATTACATAAACTTGGGACTTGGAAGGAAAATGAAACTGTTTGTCTTAATTGGTCCCACCCCAATGCCCCCACCAGGCAAGTCACAAGAAACAGATGAAATCATATGGTACAGATACATCAGACTCACGTTTAATGTCATGTCTGAATGGTTTTGGGTCAAACATGATGAAGGATACTCTGTCATTTTTGTCTTGTTTATTGTGCATAATGTCCTACATGTCATGTCCATAATGTCGATCATGTGCATCATGTGTATCATGTCCATCATATCCAGCATGTGCATTATGTCCATAAAGTACATAATGTTCATCATGTCCATTATGTGCATAATATGCATATACTGTATTGATGTGTAAACCAGTGGAATAATTCTATGGTTTCATTTAAGTAACATCATGTTGTGAAGTTTGTTTTATTAAATAGCATTTGGGTTTGTTGATAATGAAAAAAGGACTAAGTCCAGATATTTATCTAACACTTTACTTGAGGAGTACAAGTCATATACTTATATGTACTGAACTAATAATGAATACAATGTGCCATTACGTCAATACGACACAGTTATGGTACTTCATCAGTAGTTGAGGGCAAAGGTGCAGATTTTGTCTGAACATTATAATCTGACAACATTGTCTGACAAAATGATCAGGAAAATGATTTAAAATGAACAATATTATCAGGAAAATGATTAAAAATGAGCAAAGTAGTCAGAAAAATGATTAACAATGAACAAATTAATCAGGAAAATGATTATATGTCAAGGTCAAATTTATTCGTGTAGCACATTTAGAACAACTGAAGCTGCCCAAAGTTCTTTGTAGGTTAAAAAATGCAACTGAACAATAGATAAAATAACAATATCCCATGTAAAATACAATAATACAAAGATGAGAGTTAAAAGACAATAAACACAGTAAAACAAATTTAAAACAAGAATAAAAGATAAAATAAATAAAACAATTAAAACAAATCAGAATAAAATGAACAAAATAATCAGGATAATTATTAAAATTTAACAAAATAATAAAAAAACTGAAAAACCCCAGTAACAAAGTGAGCTTTGAATGAGTCATTCTTTAGGTTGAGGGAGGGTGAACATTTTATTGCTATTTCTAATATATGCATTTATTTTCAGGTTATAGAGCACTTTGGTTGATGGGTTGTTTTTAAATGTGCTTATGAATAAGCATGTCATTGGTTCATGTTGAAGATTAGCTCAGTATTAGCTCAGTTCATGAAATAAACACCTTGGGTAAAGTGTTCCTGATATTTATGTTAAAATGTGTGTTTATATATACTGAACAACAAAAGAAACCAAGTATATTCTAATAAGTCTTTCTATGTCTGATATCTATAGAATATACACAGGTTGTGACAAGTAATGGTAAATGAAGCATTTGGAGTCGATAGCAGTGACTTCCATGTTCTGGATCAGAATAAAGTCAATAATGTGTATGACCACCATGTGCTGTGATTAATGCTGCTGATCTCTGTCTCATTGAAAACACTAAATGACAGATTTCATGTTGTGATATGACCTGCCACTCCTCCCATAAGGCATTTTGAAGCAGAACAACAGTGTTTGGGATGGGGATGCAGCCTCGAACACGCCGATCCAGATTGTCCCAGAATTGATCTATGTGTCACATATCTGGTGAGAATGCTGACCAGAGGAGTGGACCAACATTATTCAGTCTGTAGAATTCAGTCACAACCCTCACCATACGTGGACGTGTGTTGTATGAAATGTCAGACTGTGGCGGCATTCACGAACATCTGCTCAAAGCGTGTCATGACGACAAATTGTCAAATTCCATTTTTTTTTTCCATTTGCTTTTATAGACCTCACATACCCAAACAAAATGTCCATTCCTAATTGTTAGCGACAGTGTGATTTTAGTTAAAACATGCCACATCTGCGTTAATCTATTAGTGACCTCCCGAGTGTTTGGGGAAAAACATGGTTTGTTTTGTTGTTCACTATAAATACTGTAGTACAGTACAGATATCTAACAACTTTCCTGAAGGACAGTAATGAAGTATTTTCTACTTTGCTACTTCTATGACCTCTCATGTTCTGTATAATGTGGGTCAGTGTTCTGGTAGTAAATAATGCAGCCGTGGGGGGGGCACAAGCCAGTGTTCTTTCTTACGCCGTCCCAAGCCCGGATAAATGCAGAGGGTTGTGTCAGGAAGGGCGTCCGATGTAAAACCTATACCAAATCAAACATGTGAATCATTAATATGACTTCCAAACTGGATCGGTCGAGGCCCAGGTTAACAACGACCGCCACTAGTGCTGTTAACCAACAGGGTGCTGGTGGAAACTGGACGACTGTTGGTCGAAGAAGGAGAGGCGGGAGGCGTGTCCGTAGGCAGAGAGA